>OZ007517.1:4099411-4137304 GCA_963931865.1 Axinella damicornis | reverse complement strand
AACTTGAAATCAGCTACGTATGATTATATACCACCCTACTTATCACTTCACCACACCCCCACAACCTCTCTGGTCTTATCCCCCCTCTCACCCTCACTGGCCTTATCACTCCATCACACCCCCACTCCCTCTGTCCTTAAACTTCAAACTGCTAGCTGTCTTTACTGGCTGCTAGTACTCACACATGATTCTAACATAATTATCTTGGCAAAGTTTATGCCATCGTAGATTTGTGTTCTAGCTATTAGCCTGTTCTGTAATGATGACATGAAGTTTCCGAAAATGAGATAGTCCTGTCAAAAGGAAAAGAATTTGGTCCGTGATGATCAATAAGATGGTCAGACCATACAGGAAGAACCTCACTATTTCACGGAACAGAACAGACCACATGCGTACTATTTCAGAGCGCAACAGATGGTAGCTACATGTACCACACAGCTATACACCATGCAATGCGCTCATGAAATAATATTGTTGTCTATCGATTTCTGAGGCAATCAAATTCCTCCCGGATCCTAAGAAATTATCCAAGAACTGTAAGAATACAGTATGACAATGTGAACACAGAAGATCACGCGGACCCTGGACCTTTACAGTTTCTCATTCTGCATATACTGCATATTGCTTAGACCTACATGTACTATATCCTTCTACATAAACAAAAAAGAAATTGTCGTGCATGCCTTACTCGATCTTGTACCTTAGTGCTAAATTGAAGATAGGGTTCTACAGGAGGGTCCTGGAGGAATTTGATTGCCTCAGGGATACACAGTCGACAGTACGTCGTATTTCATGAGTGCATTGCGCTAGCTTGTAGCTGCAGGTATACCATCCATTCCGTTCCGAGAAATAGTGAGGCTCGAGCTGCAGTCATTGCCTGTTTGCCATCTCAGTTAGTTTGCTTGACAACAATGACAAGTTGAAGGAGTTTGCTTGCATGATGCTGATAATTGGCTTGGCTAGTTGCTGCCACATGAATACTCCATGCAATCAACTAACTGCTTGTGAATAATCTGCTTGCTTGTTGCTAGTGATCATGAAGAATCAGCTATACTAAGTCTTATAGCTGCAGAATTTCTTCATTGTGTCTTCATAATTATGTCATGCTGTGAAATACTTGCAGCGTATTCTTGTATCATCCATTAATATGAACTAGCAGGACCCTGCCAGTATTTGCAAGGTAGCAAACGTCCAACACAGCCTACACCTACATCCCCCCAGCTGTCAATTGCAACCAGCCCCATGAGCTCAGTGGTGCAACATAATCTATGCACATTTCATATGACAACGATTGTGCATCCAATCTCCACTGTTACAATGACACTCAACACTCAATGGTGGGAGGTCACAGTGTTTTCCCATGGTTCGATTGTGCTCTTCATGCTGTTGATTGTAATGTGGGATGATCCGGAGAAAGCCGGAGGAGGAAGAGGAGCTGGAGCAGGAAGAGGAGGAGCAAGAGGAGAAAGGGGAGAATGACTAGGAGGAGATTGGGAAAGAAGGGGAGAAAGATGGGAGGAGGGAGAGGAGGATGAGGCGAGGGGGAGTCGTAGGCATGAATTAAGAAAAGGGGAAAGACAATTAAGACTAGAATTGCATGATAAGTGAAAGCATGAAGGAGTAGATAGAAAACAGCAGTGATCAGGTCCTATAATGAGCAGGTATGGTGCCTCACAATGTTTTCGTTTTACTGCTTGCAGAACTATGCCTTAGTTTTTATTTAGGGGGTGCCCTATAATAACAAAATAATTATGTAAGCTTCTTAGCTTAAATTTCCCTGTCCCTACTGCTTGTGGCCTTATAGTACGTCCGGAGTTCACACTCGGATTTTGTTGTATCTAGGTTAGTGGTTATAGTCTGTCATACATTGGGACTACCTTTGACACATGCATACATGCAGCTAGCTGCGCGGAAATGTGGTTAGGGTGCCACTCAGCAGCCTCAGCAAGTAATGGACCACTGTTTGTCTGTTTGTAAACAATGCTGCAATGCCATGAATAACACAACTATGATTGTAGGTATCATACATAGTGCGCAGGATCGGATACAAGACTACCACTATGTACAAGGCACTTGAAAAGTCTCTCTATATTCTGCATCTTCACTGGCCGTCATCGCCTTCACTATTGTGCTTTCTTTTTCTTGTTCTTCTACTATGCGATTCCAGCTGCTTTTGAATCAGCTTTCGAAGATCACTGTTTACAACTTGCAATTCAATTCCCAAAGATTCCAGCTTCTTTTGGAAGGATTTTGAGACTGGAGAGCAATCGTAAAATGTAATCGATCTCTGTTGTGGAGCAGTGACAGACAAACTCTGAGGTCTCAGAGGAACCTTCTCCCCTTCCTCCGCACTCAAGAATGTTTGATTGTGAAATTCAATACATTGCTTCATTTGCAGAGGCACCGGTGGGGCATGCGCAAATGGTGCAATGAGTTTGTCATATAGCTCATATGTCCGGAGATTCAATATTAGCTTACGGAAGGTCTTCCTGCACACAAACGTGGTTAGTATGGACAATAAACCAGTGACAAAGGGTTGTAAGTCCTCATTGCATGGGTACACCATTCCAAGACGTAGCTCTCCTGGCCTTACATAGCTGATAGCCTGATGTATGTCATCAAGTATTAGGTCAAGATTGAATACACTACTGATAGGCAAGTTTACATCAATCTTTTCCAAGTGGACAAATGTTGACCGTGGTAAGCACTCACCTTTCTGTGGTACATAACTGCGTTGGGAGACCTCTCCATTCCATCCACAATCATTGCTCTTGGGATCATAGCTAGTGATCAGGTTGACGTGAACGCTGTTCAGTTTGCTTCCAGAACATTGGATAAATGTATTAGCAATAGACATTTGTGGTGTATCCTTCCGCAATAGACCACAGAGGGTTTCCGATGTGGTGGGACATGAGCCAAAGTCGAACTCCTCCACTTCACTCAGTAGCAGATTCAGAGTGCTCTCATCTCCACATGCGTATTGTGGTTTGTAGCGACCTGTAGTCAACTTGCGTGGAAATCTTTTGAAACAAGCAAGCAACATTAGTTCATACGAAGTAGGACAGTTCGAGTCTAAGTATGGAGCATAACGAGGGGGAACAATGGCTACATGACCTTCTACAACTTGGACAGGAGCTCCCTTCCTGGATTGCCAATACAAGTCTTGGAATCCAAGGCATTCTCTCACTGAGTACAAGAGAAGAGGCAGATCTCTACCACAGTAGCGTTTCCAAATAAGATAGTGAGAAGCAACTTCATGGAAATGGTCCCGGTACCCTTCATGTTGCTCGAGCGCTTTCAAGGTGGAATTACAAACCAAGTCATAGCAGTAATCATGCACCTGTCGCTTCCCAACCTCTCTCAAAATGAAATTGGTATCAATTCCCTGCACCACAGTGGTCTCCTCCAGCCTGCATATGTCTGCTACTGGTAGATTAATGAGTAGCCGTTCCCTCATTCTAAGTGAGAGGAGGGCTAGCTCTTCGGGCAGAAACTCCTCCAAGTGAAGAATAAGGTACAAGTGGCACTGGTCACTCAGAGAGAGCGTGATTTGGCTTGAACAGCTCATATCTCGGCTTAATCCGTGAGGATTGCAGTCTCAGATCAGGTCGTGGCACGTTCTTTCGGAGCATGCAGCATCATAAAGAAACCACACCCCTTAAACAAATTAGAGAAGGGGGAGAACCCCTCCTTAAAAAAATTAATGATCGCAGCCATGCGACATGCTTTCGACTAGCGTCCTGAAGCATCCGCAAGGTGCTGCAGTAGCGGAGAGGATAACAGAGTCGCAGACACCTCGACAAAGTATAAAAAAGGATTTTCTATCTGGCTCAGTCTGCAAGAGACGTTACCACATCAGTCCTCGATCACTTGTCTCGAGCTTCCTTACCTGCTTGGGATCCACTGCAACTCGTCCCCTGGGGACTACGATAGCGGGAAGGGGTTCCACTGGGGCTGTGCACTCCGCTACCTTGTGTCACCAGCTCTGCACTCTAGAGTAATACAGTGAGTGATATGATTTCAGTGCAAATCTCTAATCTCTGGATAGGTATATATATATGCGCAGTATCGTTCTAGCAACTCAAGTTGTCCACTATCGTAAACGAGCCTAATATGAGTCACATGGCTCAATCTGCAATCAGATTGGAACGTCCAATCAGGTTTGAACCTCCTACGTACATTCCTGCGTCTGGCACGCAAAGCTTTCCACTGACTTATTTTTCCCTCTCCCTCTCCCTCTGCCCACTGGAAATAAGGAAAATATGGCTTGACCTGCGCGACGGGCAAGTGGAAAAGGCGGATACGGTCAGACGCGGACACAGATGCGGACACAGACACGGACTCGGACTCGGGCGCGGACATGAACCGAAATTCCTTTTTCAGCCCTTAATTTTCAGTGTAGGACAGAAGTCTCTAAAGTTGCTTGTTGAGCCTATTGAACCTCCTTTCATGTCTTTCCTCGGCAGCAGAGGTCAAAGGCCAAGTGCATATTTAATGAGCTCCAACGAAAAGATTAGAAGAGCATTTATTTAGTACCAAACTTAGGCCTTTTGCCATAGCATAGGAAGCAGAAATAGTATTCCTATACATGTACCGGCTGTGACAATGCATGATCGAAGTTTGAACTTTCATTGTTGAAGCTCATTAAATATGCACGTGGCCTTTGACCTCTACTGACTCGAGGTAAGACATGAAAGACAGTTCTAAGCAAGCAACTTTAGCGAATGAAGAACCATGTTTAGCTTCTGTCCTACACTGTAAAGGGCTGAATTTTGGTATGTGTCCACGTCCGCGTCCGTGTCCACGTCCGACCGTATCGCCTTTTCCACTTGCCCCTGCGTGACTACCAAACCCTAATTTGATGCAAGACATTGGTATTTAAGGCTGTACCGATATGAAAATAAGCCTCCGATCCTGATTCCGATATTTCAAGGTTATGTCCTGCCGATAATAAGGCAGTACCGATACTATAGTTCTAAGCTGATCAAGCCGATATCTAATATCATTGAAGAAACTTTGGGGGCTTGCTGTGTTTCATTATTGGCATTTTCAGCCACTACTAACTTCAAATTCTCCGTCTAAACAAGTTTGCAGTGTTGAAGGACATTGGTGCATTCTCACCCTCGGAATCCTTTTGTTGCAAATCTTGCAAAGCGCTTTGGAGTTTTCATCACCGCTGATCCTGAAATACACCCAAATCATTCTTGAAAGAGCTGTACAAAACAGGTTAGCTGGCTAGCTAGCAGGGCTGTGCTGCCATATGCTGTGTCACATGACTATTAGTTGCTTTGTGATTGATCACGCTGATTCCAATAGCGCTAATATCATTTCTGATTCTGATCAACGATCGGTATGGGTGCAGCCTTAGTGTTTACATACATGCAGAAAAAAAAAGTCTGGTAAACATTTTCGTTCCTTGCAGTTGAAAAGATGGTGACCTAACGAATTGTAGGACTGAACTACGATGCATGTGACGTCATGTCAAAGCTGAAAATGACATCCAGCCATCGGTCATTTCCGCACAAGTACCAAAAGGGCCATCAAATGACTACATGACTGGCCACTTTGGCTGGGGGGGGGGGGGGGGGGGGGGGTGATCTAAGTATCTGCAAACTAATTAGCGTGTCTGTGTAGTGAGCAAGTTGTCCTTACGGAAGGACATGCACAGGTTTGAATCATCCAATTTTCACCTCTCTCTTTTTCCGTGTTATGAGGGGTAACCACACTCCTGGTAGCCGTGTTGCAACTTGCAGCTGGTTGCAACTCACTGTTTGCATAAGTTAGGTATTGCAGCTCATTGCCACACGTCACGTGATGACCATGCTCAGTCAGCAATAATCTCATGCCCAAACCACACACCCCTCGCGGAGAGAAGGGTCTGGTGACTATTGAGTGATTTCTTGTTCTTGGTTGTGCCGATTCAGCAGTATCAATTTTGAACAAGCCATTGATTACATGCATGACACAGGCCTATTTCAGGGTAGTGGTAAAACCAGGAATGATGGAAACGGAAACGGAAATGGAAATACTCAATACGTGTGAAGTGTACTGAAAGTGCATGCTGTAGCCAAAAAAATTTGTAACTCGAATTGGACCTGGTCAACGATGTTAAAACAGTCTTCAAGCTTTTTTTTTGGATAGCATAGTCCTTGGCAGATTTATCCGCTGTCTCCGGCGCCAGAAAAAAAAAAGCGGTTAGTATTGTTTTTTGGTGAACTGAACTGCTCGTATCCGCTAAAGCTTCGGTCATGTCCTGCAGCTTGTGGCAGTGCACCTCACGCTCTTTGTACCATGCATGCAGGATACAAAAATTCAGTATGCACTTCCAATACATTTCGCACGGCGTGCGCACAAGTACCAGATAGCTGATGCATGCACACATGCGTGCCCAGTAACTTAAACTATATACTTCCTGCCTGACCAATATCCTTGTCGTAAAGTTAATAGCTATAGCTAGCAGTATTCACTGAAAGACAAAGCATGTGAAACCAACAACAACAACAATACAGAATATCGTGACACATCGCACATGGCATACTAAACAAGGAAAGCCCAACAAAAGCCAAAACTGAAACGACCAGCAAAGCATAAAGTAGCTACGAAAAGTTTAGATCCGATTCATGTAGTTTGCTAAGTGCTCTGTGGTCACAGGCAAGAGCTAAAGAGCTGTCTGGGCTGCAATGATCAGCATGTCCGCCGTAAAATTGGGCGTCGGGCTTGGATGGATACAAGGGATGTTGCAGTGATAATACACGTTTCCGTACCGCACTTGGGCAGTAAAAGCCCCGGAAGGGGTGAATTGTTGCCACTCCTGGTGCCGGACGCAGAGGTCCATTGGTGGTGTGCAAGGCTTTGTATATTTCTGCCGACAACCACGACACACCCGGATGTTCCCTGTAATGAAGCATAAAGTATATGGGCTTCTATCGTGTGGATTGCTTGACACAAGAGCTGGAGGTGATGATGGCACAGCACTGACCAATGTGTGTGAAGACGGCTGAAGATTTGGGCTAGCACTGATCAGAGAAGGAGTTGAGCATGAAGGATCCGGAGTGGCTGTCTGTGAGGAAAAACTGGTGACCGAAGCATGCAAAGACCTGTGAGGTTCCAGCCAAGAAGTGGATGGTAGAGGGTCGGTCTCAGCAAGGCAAGAGTGTGTAGTTACTGCAGTAGCCGGTTGTGTACTTATTCTCTTCGAGCGAGATTCGATTTGTGGGGTCTTTTTCCTTTTTCGTTTCTCTACACCACCCTTCCGTCCAGCACCCTTAGGCAGGCCTTCCCTAGAAATGGCAGTGAGGTCAGGACTGCATTTTGACTGTACAAACCACTGCACAAATAGTTCTAGCTGTCTGTTGTGGTGAGCAGCGGCGACAACATGTGTGCAGATACCAAATCTTCGAAACATTGGGCAGTTTCCAGCACAGATATATTTGGCAGGCTGTATATCATCAGTTGTGACAAAATGAGGTGACTGGCTGCTAGAGCTGGTCTAGCATGTGGGTTTCAGCTCCATGCAGCATTCAGAATATGGCCGGGTGAGGAGAGTGCCTTTTGCCATATTGCATGCAGTGTGGGAAGGGCAACTGTTGTTATTCCAGTGGCCTCTGGAATGACAGGGAGAATGGATCGATTGTGTTGTGCAACTTCTCGATAAGCTGTGATTCCTTCCATCCAACCTCCGACTTAATAACATTGTTGATGGACTCACTGTGATTGTAAATTGGCGAGGTGGAATCCCAAGATTTGCCCTCTCTCGTACACTTTGAAGCATCTACTGTAGGTGCATGGATGGTATTGCTTGAACCAATTGAAAAATGAAAGCCCTGATTTCTGCTGAATGCAGCCCCTTTCAAGGTTGTTCCATTCAATTTCCAAGGAATTCAGCGTGGCCCAAAAGGTGTTCTCATCTTTGGCATCCACAAGACCTTCCTCAAAATGAGTGCCGATTTGTCATCCAAATATATCATCAGTGATCTTGTTTGTTGCTGATTGATGCATGCCGATATCATGCAGTTTGTCTTTGATGTTTTGCCGACAGTGAGAAAAACACCATAGCTGAACAGCATTTTGAAATGCAAGACCAAAGGCCTTGGTTCACCATCACTTCCAAAAGCCTTCACCTCTGCAACTTTAGCATTCAAGCCAATGAGTGTAGATGCAAAGAGGTGGAAAGGGGACAGCGTTTTTGTCTGGTGAACAAGAACTGGGCCTAGTAGAAGGGGGTGTTTGCCATCTTTATTGGTAACCAGTAAGTTCTCATATGTCATCGGGGTGACATTGAATGGGCCAAGATTGAATTTTGGATCGACTGTAAGGACCGAAAAACAGTCAGGGTTTGTGCAGAATCTAACCAGATCGCGTACTTACTGATCTGTGGCAAGAACGCAAACAGGTTCCGGCGCCGCTTGAACAGCACGAATGTATGCATGAGGACCAGAACTAGTTTCTTTGCACTGCTGCATAACGGCTGCAAGTGTGTCAGAATTGTGCGAAGCACATTTTTGACTTCCTGCTTCTTTTGGAGGTAGCGAGCTTACTGAATGTTTCATGGCAGTTCCGATCCTGATCGAACATTCAGAATACCACCACTTTCCTGATACACCCTTTTGATTGCCCTTGTTGCTGATTTAGTCTCTCGAACAGCAGATGCAAGTTTTTGCACAGTGCTTTTCTTCTGTCGTCTATATGGAGGCATACCAGTCCTCTTCGCATTTTGATGAGGCTTCAACTCAACTGAATGCTCACCAGCATCAAGAGTACCTAGCTTCAGGGTCTTCTTTTTGTGCTCTACAGGAAAAGAATGGTATGCATTTCACACTTACTGCAATGTGGGTAGGGCTAGAGGTCAGGGTTAGATAATAGAAACCTCAAAGGAAAGCAAAGCTCATTTTGGCTAAACCTGTGAGTGCACAACCTGAGGACACAAATACAGCAAATCACACAAAACATTTCCACACACATTTGCACAGCTCAGGCTGTGAGTCAGCTAGCACGGGCATCACACATGGCCTATATGCATGCATTGTGCACAACTGGTCTTGTACAACATACGCTCTGCAGGACATGTAAAGATCGAAGCGCTTTTTTGCTAGCAAGGCCAACACTGATGCCATCTGGCATCGACAGATGAAATCACTCTTGCAATTGGCTGGTGCGCAACTTCCATCGATAGATGTTGCCATGCAGCGGCCCCTATATCGCTGTAGCCATTGAATAGGTAGGTCCACAAGTGGTTTCTGCCATCGAGGAGGTAGACCGATCATGATTCTTTCAACTAAAAATAACACGGATGCACATGAGCCGCGAAGGAAGTTGATAGCCAAACAAGAGCAGGAAGTGGTTTATGGCACAACGTACGATATAAATATATAGGTAAACAAATGTAGAGAAAATTCACAGCAAACTTGTCTTTGTGGGGAGCACTCAGGCTCGCCCCAATTACGTTCCTTAGTGGTTAGCTATAGATAGATCCACTCACTTTCCACAGTAACTATCATCTTCTGAAGGGTTTACCACTACCCTGGTTAGGCCTATATACGTATTTCATTGGTTTACATGATCGCTTACATGACGTGGCACTATTTCATTGGCTTGTCCAAAAACGATACTGTTGACTCAGCACAACCAAGAAATCACTCAATAATCACCAGACCCTTCTTCCCGCGAGGGGTGTGTGGTCTGGGCACAAGACTAGTCAGCAATGGCGGCCAAAGGGAAGACAAGAACTTATTACGGCGCTCACAACTTGGCCAGCACAGTGAGTTTTAGCATATAAGCATCAGTGAATGACAACGATCACAGCTGTGTGGTCAGAATCTTATGAACATTCTGCCTCCTGGGTGGCGACAACAAAGACAGACAACTTACCGGTGACGTACCTGCTAGACTGCTTCAACTAATGCTAACCTGACTCACAGTTGCTGTGATGTGCATGAGTGTATGTTTGGTGTCATAATTTCTGTGGCCTACTATGCTCATTGCCCAGTCACATTCTGATGACAGTCATGTGAATGCAACTTCTCCATGCATGTCCTGCACATGCATGCACTTCGCTCGAGCTCACACTCCAATGTCCTGTATTCCACTAGTATTAAATCTTTGGTTCTTGCTGTCTGTGAAAGCATTGTGGAGTTTCCTTACAATGGCTAACAATGTCTTATTCCCTCTTCGCTGATGTTGTAATGAATGGCATGTCTAGCTGCAGGGATGAGCATTTTGTTTGTGATCAATCTGTGAGTACGTATATTTACTGTATGTATGTAGCCACAGTGTTAACAGTAGCGCATGAGCCGCCGAAGGCGGCGAAGGAGCATCGAATTACATGTAGTACTAGTGGCAAAAAGTTTTCTGCGAAAAATAATAAGGATTTAGTGATGGCCTGTCACATTCAGAATTATTCCACCCCTCGAAAAAGCTAAGAAACAAGGAGAAATGCCTTTAACCAGGCTCAGTCCCATCCATTATAAAATGTAGAATTTAGGGAGGGGATGGGACTGAGCCTGGTTAAAGGCATTTCTCCTTGTTTCTTAGTTTTTTTGCGAAGGGTGGAATAATTCCGAATGTGACAGGCCATCACTAAATCCTTTTTATTTTTTGCCGAAAATTTTTTGCCACTAGTTTGCGTACTTTTTTGAGCGCATGAAATGCGTAACTTCTTAGTCATGGTACTTGCAACATCACGTCACCATAAGGGTAGCTACGGGGGAACTGGATGTATACCAGACTGGAGTTGTTACTTAATCACCATGTTAGCCTCGTTCCTAGGCCCGAGACTAACGAGGCGATCACCATGTCAACAACAAAGCTGCGATGGTCTCTCTTGATGGACGTGAACCTTCTGCTGGGCACTGAGCAGGCTTTAATGCAGTTTCCATTAATAGCTAATAATATTTTTTTGATGTTGCTGTTGTGATCATGTTTATTGCTGCCTTCGCGGATGAGGGGGTGGGGCATTCACCCTTCATCAGATCAGAGAGCTTGATGGCAGCCATGTAGGTCCTTTGCTTGCAATGAAAATCCAAAACTCTAGCCTCACAGTTCTGCACTGTAGTTACGTCATGAAAAGAAAGCCACGCCTCCATGATGGCATAGTCACAATACATCTTGACAAGAACAGGTTGGTAGAACTTCCTCATAGCAGTAGGAGCCACCAGATGACGGATTCACAGGGATTCTGTTAGTGTACCAAACGCAGCCATCACAAGCAAAAGAACACAAAAACGTGCTTGCATTTTGGATTACACATGCGCAATTGGTGAACACGTGACCTCTTTGCCTCAAAATGGTGTCTTGCTAGAATGCCATCGGATCGTAGCCAGCTAAAACTGCTGGTCTTGCCAGTTTGCAGACAAACGTGGTCGTGGCGAGTACTACGGCGATAGCGGTGTTGTCCTATACGTAAATTAGCTCAAGAAATGGTTTAGTTGGTAAGCTTTCCTTGGGCAAAGTTTTGTTATGGGAAAGAAAGAAAGAAAGAAAGAAGAAAGAAGATGACGAAATCTCCGCGACTCGACTCCCGCATACTCTGAGGTACGTTTGTGCGTTTTTGTGAACTGCTAGGCAGTATCATTCTGTCTGCATGCTTGGTTTGGGGGGTTGTAGCTTCTTTGGCAGTTGTCCTGCTGGTGTATCAGTATGGTAAAATCGAAATTTCCTTGGCCATCCCTAAATAGAGAACGCTACCGCGTTCTCTGATAGACGTATTGTGGTCCCTCATGCCTTACAGTCATACCTTATATGGAACACCTTTACGGTACCTCACAAACGCCAATTTGTTTTATCACACTTTTACGTAATGGCCTCTTGCCGTGTAAGGTAAATTTGGGACATGTGCTCCTGGTGTTATTATGATGTGCAAATCATCTTCTTTGTTCCCCACAGAGCACCGCAGTTTTGTTTCTTCTCGACTGTACACCGGTACCAAGTATTGGTGCTGATGATAAACCAGAGATGCAGACTTCCATCCAGTGCTACGAGAGATTTTGTTTCAAAGGTGAAAGAAAGAATCTTCGGTGATCCCTGGTGTGCATTTCTGCTGCACAGACTGGAACTAGATGTTAGCCATGATATGAAACATTGCTGTCAAATGGGGAGACCTGCACTTCTGGAGACAGTGAAGTTTATTCCATTTCAAGAATGGGTACTGCATTATCGCCTGCTATGCTGCAGAGAGTACGAGGCATTGCTGAAACTATATCTTTGGCTGCAGGCACAAGCCACCGTCACGAGGACTCCTCTAAGAATTCGAGTATTAATTCACTCATTGCAGCTGAAGAGTGTTGGTGTGGAGCCTCAATTTTGAGTGTTGTAGATCCTGTGAACGATCAAAGCCTACAGGAAGTTGAAGGAGAAAAGGAGCAGAAGGAAACCGTCAAAGGTACATGTATTGAAGTTATTTCTGTGATTTGGAAGTGCATATGTACGTAATCAGTATGCGATTTAGATTATCTGCCTCAAACTGTTATAAGGGCACTTGTTGTAGAGTTAGCCTCGTTCCCAGGCCCCGCCCAGCTTTTCGTCACTTGCAGTACGGAAAAGCAGGGAGAGCCTGGTATGTTTCGCTGCGTGGGCATTACGTAATCGACAAACAGCCAAAATTTTCAGAATGAAAAAGCGAAGTTTTTGCGTATTGTTCAACCAACTACACGTTCAACGCTTGGTGTGCATGACAGTCACCCCCCGCTAGCTAGATACATGTAGTAAGTTACCTCGTACTTTTGCTCTTCTAGCTGTTCTGAGCCCCAGTTCGCCCACGTTCAATTAAGTCCTTTCTACCACCTTTCTACCCTTGACGTCATACACGTGAGGAAACATACCAGGCCCTCCATGTTCTTTCGTGCAACCAAAAGCGGCACGCGGGCCTGGGAACGAGGCTATTGTAGAGTACTGTGTAATCATATAGTACACAGTGCTCTATTGTCCATGGTGTAATACAGATAGACTTAGTCAAGAATGCATGATGACATCATCGTCATTGTGGACTGTGGGTGATTGGGCTAAAATGAGGTCAGTACTACCATATCCACTCTACAAAGTGTACATGTACGTATAACCTACGTATATGGAAGTGTGTCGGTCATGGCTGTGGAGTGCCCAACAGGGCAAGGATATATCCCTTTAGAAGCAGCTACTCACGCAAGGACATGCCTGGCTGCAGCACACTGCACCACACTGTCACTACCGGTAGCACATGTACAATAGCTGAGCATGTGAAGTAAGCAGGGATGGTAGTGTATGTATTAGCAAGGGCGCATCGAGCCGCTGAAGGTATTAGCAAGGAGGTATCTGATTTTGCCGACACTGACAACTATGAGAATATTTTCAATAATATACGCACATGCTTCACTTCCATTATGCCCACATGTTACAGTCAGGCATATACATGCTGATGTGAATTAGAAAGCTTAAAGTGTGTGCAATGTATAGTAGCTTCCATAGTGTGTATGTATGCCATTCGAAAATGGGAATAGATTTCTGCTTTACAAGTTGGAAATTGAGATGGTTTTGCTCATTAATAGTTTAACCTGGCTTTAATTCAAATGCCTCTTTCACAGATGGTCCCCTCAGGAAACGGAGAAGGATAGATACAGAGGCAGAGCAGAGTACGGGGTGTCTACTTCCTGCTCTCAGTGGAGAACAAGCAGATGCCTGTAAGTTGAGTCAGTGTTTGCTCCTAGACAGACATACCGCTGTTGTTCGATGGTGGTCTTATTTGTCTACAGTATGAGCCATGGTTCTTGTTCCCTGTGTGCTTCTTTCATGGCTACACATGGCACTTGTCAGCCTCGTCCCCCCCCCCCACCACCACCACCAGCATTTCGTCACTTGCAGTACAGGCCCCTGCAGCTTTTTGTCACGTACCTGCAAACTGAGCTGGCCTTGGAATAAGGCTAGGCGCTTGCAATACAGGTAGACATTGGGCTTCCAGAAAATCATTTCCATTCCCAGGATTTGATGAGAAGAGAAAGTCACCATTTACCATACGTAGCTATATATATGAGCATGTTCTTTGTGTTGTGTTGTCTTGCAAGAGTTCTCGTAGCAATGGGCACTTTGTTTGAGGTGCTGCGTACATCCTAGCCTCATTCCCAGGCCATTCCTACCACCAGTATGCAAATACTGGCAGTGGGAATGGCCAGGAATGAGGCAACATCCAGCATCACCAAGATCGCAGAATTTGCTCATGACGGGATGATAGCACTCCAGGCTGTTTATCGATCTGTTTATGCTTTCCCATGGCCGTCCTAGGAACAATAAGGAGGGTGTATGAGGCTAGTGGCCATTTTGGGGAGCACACTTCATAGGCTGTCGTCAGCCTCAATGTGTACCCATTCTGCTTGCAGATAAAATTTAGTTCAGTTCAGTTCAATCATCCAAACTGTACTTTGAACAGTGGCGTATACGAACCACGGGGGCTCCAGGGGCTGGTGCCCCCTTTATATTCTGATATTTAATGCACACTATAAAGTTAGGGGGCCAGGGGCTTTTGGGTGTAGTCCTATCCCTTCCCAGCAGCTGGCTATTACTGCCCGGGTATGTTTTCCACCCGTACCCTGAAACCATCTATATACGTGTGCTTGTAGAGCCCCACTTTATCAAAACATCTTCCTAACCACTGTTGAACCTTGAACCAAGACAGAAAGAGCTTGTTCAATGTAGTGATTGGCTGTGAATAGCCAAGTAGCTGGAATGTTTGTGAGCTGCTGTGAAGTGCCAAAGGCCAGCCTAGAAGGTTGACCTTTTAGCATGTTGGTGATCACAGGTTGGAAGCCATTATTGCATTGTACATGTACTTGGACAACTGGCACCCAGTCACCTGGACACCTGCTATGAGTGCATGTACTTGGACAACTGGCACCCAGTCACCTGGACACCTGCTATGATTTCTGCTAACCTTTGTGTTATTAGTTGAACCTTTGTGTTATTAGCTACTGTTGAACCTGCCAGCATATTTATAGCCTGCAAGTAGAGCCTCAAAAGTGATTATGGGTTTTGCTTCATGAATCCACTTACCAAGACTAGGACAATGAATACTCACTCATCCATACACAGTGCTGACTCAACCATCCCAAGTGCATACTAACTACACACACTCAGCTCTAGCTAGCTAGACAGAAAATTGCTGAAAGAATTGGTGAAGGTGTTGCCCACCTGGCTCTGAATAAACATCAAGCCCAGACACAACCATACTGCTTTCACCGTTTGGGTGAACATTCCCACCTCACCCCTTTGCTCACACAGAACCTCCAACGATACTTAAGCACTTAAGCTGAAAGTCTCATAGCTAACAGGTTTTGCAGTCATAAAGGGTAAAAGTAAAACTGCTGCCATGTCCTCTGCATGATTCTAGCTGATACCAAGTTGTGCCGAGACACATTAAGTCTTTTTAGAGACTCACTTGTTCATTCTGTACTGGGAGCTTATAGTTTGTGAGTGTACTAACAAGTTGTTCCCTTGTTGTTGCAGGTAGGACTGGAGCGCATGTGTTTGAAGCACCTTCTGCTGGGCTTGAGGTGAGTTTTACCTGAGCTGTGTGTACAGTAGTATTGTTCCACTGAACTGGAATGTTCCTAAGAGTTACTCGACCTCGATCCGACAGGCTCGAGTGGTTTTAACCATCAAGTCAATAGGCTGTGTAGGGATAGAATGTGTACAATTGTCCACCATTGCCATGGACTCACTGGATACTGAACGTCAGGAACTGCAGGTAAACTTCATCTACTGATTGAAGTCTCACCTTCTCTGCCCCTTCCTGACTCTTGGTGTGTCATTCCTCCAGTATAGTACGGTAGCCTCACGGGGGCCACAATTACTAAATTGCCAGACGCTTTAGGCAAAAAAGTACTCGGAGTGGCAATTTGGTGCTTGCTGGGATTCTAGCCTTTTTATGCCGTCAAAACCGCTTCCCTATCCCCCCTAGGCCCTCTCGCTACCTCCCATTTCAGCTCTGCGCATAGGCGCTGCACCACAGACGTCCTCTTGGTGGACGTGGGCACCCACAGCCCACTCGCTGCATGTACCTTCAAGCCATTCGACCCAGCCAAGTGTTTTCTGACATGATATACGCTCAGTGATGAGAGATCTGCCCCACAACTGCAGAGCTTCTTGGTAGGAGGATGTGCTTCTTCCATGGCTCGGATCGTCTACGCGCTCGTCAACCTTAATTGCACGTGTCCATTACTCGTGCACTTCCGTATATCTTATTACCTTGGACCGTATACCTCTGTATACTACGCACATGTCATTATGACATCATGGTTGGTTGTTGGTTCACAGGTCAAGGCAAAAGGGGGATTGCGTCGGCAAAAAAGTGAACGGTGGCCCCGTGCGTAGCCTGGCAGAAATGGTACTGACACATTCTGAGTTCTGTGTATTATTTAGAAATATTGTTCCAAGTGGAAATCATAGCGTGGCAAAGTGGTGGGGGACAAGGCATGGGCATACATGGGTATTTTACAAGGGGGGGGGGGGGGGAGCACAAAGATTAAACTCCCCCTTGCCCCCCTCCAAGTTAACCCTTGACAATAATTACGCGTTTTGTTTGTTGACAACAACTGAACCTCTCAAAATATGTAATCTTTGCAGGTATTGTGTCAGAGGTGGTGAACCGGCCGGAATATGTTCCCAGGAACACGACAACCTCCCTAACATGTTTGATGTCCGCTTCACAAGCGTACAACCCTACCTGCATAGAGTAAGTGGGTTCTTATTCAGGAGTAGTGTGTGCTATTGCTATATAGCTACGTAACAGTTGAAGAACTTTGTACTCGTCTTCTTCCTCTTCAAGATCAGTTTCCACATCCCACTTTCTTCAGCACTAAGTCCTGAAAAATCAGCTACGTAGGTTACTCTGCTAGCCAAGAAAATCTTTGCTGCCTTGAATGGTAGTCATACAGTTGTCACACATACGTCGCACTAGCTTCTGAGCATGCGCAGTAGTATCGACCACACCCCTTTACGTTGCTGCACTGCTTGCGATTGCCACGACACCACAGGTTGCAACACTGTCCTCTGAAGAGCTGAAATTTAGAGACAGGGTGCAGGGCTGTTTGACTGGAGGATGGGGTAGACCTTCCAGATACTGCCCATAGGGCGAGGTCCGGCTACTGCCATTATCGTGGCTTTCTCAAGGCCATCACTTGATTTTGCTAGTCGTGCTGAGTTTAATGAATTCCACCCTCAAGTTGTCACTGCCCTTGCATAGTAGCCGCACAAAATCTATGGTATGGTGTTTAGTTTCTAGATGTCTGGTCGATTTCTCGACATGACTGTCATCTAGCTATTTGTTTTCTACTTCACTGTCACAAGGTTTGTACTGTATTTGAAGACTAGCCACAGGTACTGTTGAACACGTCGTCCATGTATTTCGTTCAGCACTTAAAACACACACACAAACACTCACACACTCACTCACTCACACACACACACACACACACATACATACATACATACGCCATACACATGCACGCACGCACATGCCTTCCTCATGCAGGTCACCTATGACTAGGTGGTGAAGGAGTTGCTGGAACTGTGAGAAAGTTTATCAGAGATGCATTTGCCTACTGACGTCAGCTATGTACGAATATATACCGCCCTATTTATCACTCCACCACACCCCCACAACCTCGCTGGTCTTATCCCACCCACTCACCCTCACTGACCTTATCGCTCCATCACACCCCCACACCCTCACTGTCTCCCACTCACCCTCACTGGCCTTATCACTCCACCACACCCCCATACCCTCTGTTATTAAACTTCAAACTGATAGTTATCTTCACTGGTTCCTAATGTCATGATTGTGAATCCACAATACATCTTGGCAAAGTTTTGATACTATTTTGTACATGTGTATTCTATCAGCCTGTTCTGTAATGATGGATGAATTTCTTGAAGTTTACAAAAATGAGATGAGTCCTGTCATAAAGAGGGGAATGACATTACCAATCCTCATTCCCATCCCATTCCTTGATAACTTATTTTGATTATATTTGTCAAGGATGGTGAGGCCATGCAAATTTGGCCTCACTATATTTCACAGAACAGAACAGACCACTATTTAATGGACCCTCCTCCTCCCATCTCTCTCCTATCCTTTTTCCACCCAGGAAGAGGCAATGCATGAGAAGACACTGAATGTAATTTAACCTTTCCAGCTTTGAGTGTTGTTAACAGTGGATTGGATTGATGCTCATAATTATGTGCATAGATTAGGTCACCAGATGCACGTGACTTTTGAGGGTTGCACCACTGAGCTTTAGGTTGCATGCAGGGCTGGTTGGTTGGCAGTTGCGGGGTAGCCGGGTTGGACATTTCCATCGCCAGCTTGACCAGTATCTGCAAGCTGGCGATAGAAATGTCCAACCCGGCCTGCACCCCCGGCCACCCTGCAACTGCCAACCAACCAGCCCTGCAACCTAACTCAGTGGTGCAACCCTCAAAACTCACGTGCATCTGGTGACCTAATCTGTGCACATACTAATAATATTATGAGCATCAATCCACTAGCTGTTAACAACACTCAAAGGTGGAAAGGTTCAATTAAATTACATTCAGTGTCTTCCCATGCATGGCCTCTTCCTGGGTGGAAAAAAGGAGAGGAGAGAGATGGGAGGAGGAGGGAGAGGTGAGGAGGGTGGTGGCGATCGTAGGAAGAGTGCATGAAGAGGAGGGATTAGGGAAGGTGCTGACTTCAAGGCATATGAAAGGACTAATCTAGAAAAGAGCATGCACAATGATCAATGGAGGTTCTAATGCAGCAGGTAAGGTGCCTCAAAATGTTATCTCGATGTATGCAGAACTATATAATAGGTAATTAAGGGTTTGCCCATGCAATGTCTTCGCCCAGCTTCGCTACGTATCCCTCTATGGCCTCAATCTGGAATTCATAGGTTTGGTAACTGATCTGGTTGGTTATTCTGTCATACCAAAATAAGGACTAGCATCCGTCCATCCCATGGCTCAAACCATACTATGTTGATATAGCAACATTGCCCTGTGTTTCTGGGCAAAACCCTTGCATGCAAGATGTACAGCTAGCCATAGGGGGCCATGAATACTGCAAATTGTGGCATGATGTTGATGATCAAGAGCAGTTGCATATGCACATAATGGCCCACTTATGATACAAATGTACGGCCTTTAGGCTTAATTCCTATAAAGTTTCACTACAAACTATATGGGTTGGTTGTATGCAGTTTTCATGAACGTTGCAAAGTGGAGACGGTAAACGCATAACGGTTACACAATCAGCAAATTTGTGCACCAAGTGCATAAAACTGGCAAGTCGATCTCTATCACTGAGAGCAGCGACCAAACTCCGTAGCTAGCTGTTAGTAGTGTGCGTATAACAAGAGTACTACTGATCTGACCCTGTATGAATGTACCACCTCCAATTTGCAAGGTTCATGAAAACAACAGCTGCTTCATCATGTCAAAATGATACCAGCCAAAAGCTGCCAACAATCATTCAATAATTGCACAGGCTGCAAACTAATATCAATCTTGAGAATGTGAGAGAAAAACTTCTATGGTGCATGTACTTAATGCTGAAGAAAATGGTACATCAGCTGGCAGTGTGTGGTGATTCAACCTAAGATAGGTTGCTACCTTAGCCCACATCCTGCCTTTTGTCTATCCAATTATGAATATGTTTGTCCAAACAAGGCACATTGTCATAGCCGTGAACATAACTCTTCCATAAACATGCAGTAACAAAATATACTGACAGTGTTCTCCAGTAGTATACAAACCTTGTGATAGCAAAGTAGAAATTTAAACAAATAGCTAGTTGACAGTCATGCACAAAGTATTGCTAGCTAAGAACTTGTACTCGTTTTCATCCTACAAAGGGATCGGATTCTATGTACCATTTTCTTCAGCATTAAGTCCATGCAAGTGTTGTGAAGGCATTAATCCTTTGCTTCGCTGAATGGTTTATATGTAGTTCTGACACGTTATACCTCAACGTACTAGGTTCCAGTCTGGATTTGCAATATTGTAGGGCGTGCTGCTGCACAATTACGGTTGCTATGTAGTTTGTTATGCGTGTGACAGTGAGTCTGAGATTAGGCACTGACAGTCTTAGTTTTTTTCTGCCTTGCACCATTTTGGGGGTTATTTGATTGAACTTTGAAGGCGGTGTACAAATGAAGCCTTAGTTGTTGAGTGGGCAGTTTCAAGTATAACAGCAACATTTTACACTCACGATCCGATATCACCTTTTCACAATTAACTCAGAAATCTCAGAGGCACTTGAAAACTGTCATGAGAGAGTCCGGAACGGAACCGGAAGTAATTTTCACCGGAAGTATCTTTCCCGCGTGTGCTCTCTCTCTGCGGTACTTTGTGATGCTTCTTCACAACACGTCTTCTTAGGCAGGAAAACACTCGAAGATGAATCGTAAAGGTTTATGATAGAAATATACAGTGTCTGCATGTGAAGTGTGAAGTGAACACAATTATGTAACACAATAATATGAACACATGATGTAATGTAATTACACCCAATCCATCAATCCAGGTATATACAAAATCAGATAATGGTTCATTGTGCTGTTGACCGTTACATATGTTGTTCATGAGGAATCGCTGGGTGCAAGGTTATTGTGATGCTCAGTGCTTGTGACACCTTCTGATGTGCCTCTTGAGGTAGTTGGATGTGGTGTATATCTTGCCACAGATTTCACACTTATGGGGAATCTGTTGGTGAATCCTGAAATGCTCTGGAAGATACGATTTTTGGAATGACCTCCCACACCACTGGCACATGTATTTGGGGGGGCTGACCAGGAATGGTTTATCTCCAGTGTGTATCCTAAGGTGACGTCTAAGATTGCAATTGTGTCTAAAACGCTTGTGGCAGAACTCACACTGGAATGGCTTCTCTCCTGTGTGGACTCGGTGGTGTGATTGGCGATGTGCATATTGAGTGAACCTCTTGGGGCAGAACTCGCACTGGAATGGCTTCTCTCCTGTGTGGACTCGGTGGTGTGATTGGCAATATGCATATTGGGTGAACCTCTTGGGGCAGAACTCACACCTGAATGGTTTTTCTTCTGTGTGTACATGTATCCTATGGTGACGTCTAAGATTGCAATTGTGTCTAAAGCGCTTGTGGCAGAACTCACACTGGAATGGCTTCTCTCCTGTGTGGACTCGGTGGTGTGATTGGCGATGTGCATATTGGGTGAACCTCTTGGGGGAGAACTCGCACTGGAATGGCTTCTCTCCTGTGTGGACTCTGTGGTGTGATTGGCGATGTGCATTTTGGGTGAACCTCTTGGGGCAGAACTCGCACTGGAATGGTTTTTCTCCTGTGTGTATCCTAAGGTGACATTTAAGGGTGTTACTTTGTCCAAAGCACTTGTGACAGATCTCACACTGGAATGGCTTCTCTCCTGTGTGGACTCTGTGGAGGGATTGCAGATTTGCATACTGGGTTAACATCTTAGTTAGCTTTCCTACTGCTGATTGTGCAACATGCAAGCCATATGACAATTTGACCAGACTCTCTCCATGTGAGAGAACCTGGCCCCCAGTCCAGGACACACACAATGGTAGCGGTACTTACTTTGGTTTGGGTTCTGCTGTGCCACCTTCAATTGAAGGATGTGATCTTTTCCGTTTGTTGCTCTTTTCCGAACAACCAATCACTCGTATGCCACTTGCACCCTCTTCTACACCTGTAGGTTCGCTTGAACTGGAAATGGAAACAGCTCTTTGGCCACGCTCCTTGCCATTGGCCCGCTTCTTGCTGTTGGTACTCTTACTGCGCTCCTTGATGCTCTTGCTGTTGGTACTGTGTTGTGAAGTTTCACCAGTTCCACCGTGACCCATGATGATGGCTGCGCACACTAGCGGCTAGAAACAGGAATGAAAAGAACAGAGCATTGCACGTGTGCAACACTGATTGACTTCTGTGCATAATTATGGCATTCCTTATTCTGGGGCGCAAAAATTTAATCTGGGGGGGTGGGGGGGGGGGGTGGACTAAATACAGTGTGGGGTGCTAACTTCCAACATGCAGCACTACATAGCTACTGTATTGTAGGGTGCTAGATTGTGAGTAATGGGCATTGTGGGCCGCTAAATTTACTGCTGTGGGGCACTGGATTCCTGAAAAAGGGTCATCGTGGGCCGTTCAATATGGCACCTGGGATGGTAATTCTTAAGTCAGGGAGCGGATGTGTATATGTAATTGCATGGCTTGGAGTGTGTAATTGGGCATTCAGAAAGACCACGAAGTGAAGCTGAAGTACTGCAAGCAACAAACGCTGTGAGTGAATAGCCTCGTTCCCAGGCCTCTGCCCAGATTTTATCTCGCAGCCGTGGACGAGATAAGGCCTGGGAATGACAACTATGCAACAAACATGGGGCTCAGAACAGCAAAGGTAACTTACCACAATCATGTACATGTATCGGGGGTTGACTGTCAACAAGCATTGAACGTTGTTGAACATTATGCGAAACTTTGCTTTTTTAGCTGTTCGTCAATTACAGCACGGGCGGATCGGGGGGGGGGGGGGGGGGGGGGGGGGGGTTACAGCCCCCCTAGGTTCCACTTCTGACCACACCCCTTGTTTACACGTGGGCCCAACTTACAGTGTTGGAACCAGCAGCAGCAAGTTAAAACGAAGCTCAATGCTGGACTTCTTCCAACGGTAAACAGCTTGTGAGTCAGAATGAATCAGACACAGGATTGGATCAGCACTATGTGCCTCTATTCTCTGCCTTCGGCAGTTGCCGGATGACAGTCCCCCCTCTAAATTTTTTCCTGGATCCACCCCTGAATTACATAAACTATGCGCACATGAGGAAGCATGTACCAGGATCTCCCCTAGTCTCGCAAGCCAGCCTCTTTTCTACGAGGGGGCGCGCGCAGAGGGGGGAGGGAAAAAGAGTCCGGTGACTTGTGTTACCCAGTGGAATGCAATCAACTGTAGCAAATGAAAAAGTCACATGATAGCTATCCAATTATTGCCCACAACTTTCAAATGTGCAACTGCGAATCGAGTTGGAGGAGGCTCGCGAAGCTCTGGAGAGTACGTAGTAACCGTTGGAAGGTGAGCCACAGAAAAGCCTTCAGCAGTATACATACGTAGTAACAAGCCAGTACCCGTTAGAAGACTCACGAGTACATCCCGTCCGCTGAAGGAGTTCTTCACTGCTAATTCTTGCTTGGGGCACAACCTTGGATAGCCTAGTTGCGTTTTGCAGTGATGGCAATCGCACGCACTGTCTCTGAATTACGCTAGGAAAATCATGTGACTGCTGCAATCTCATTGGCTCTACCCACATTCCGGCAGAGAAAACGAAATGTTGGCTTAAGTCACCAGACTCTTTTTTAGTCTCGCAAGCCAGCCTCTTTTTCTACGAGGGGGCGCGCGCAGAGGGGGAGGGAAAAAGAGTCTGGTGACTTAAGCCAACATTTCGTTTTCTCTGCCGGAATGTGGGTAGAGCCAATGAGATTGCAGCAGTCACATGATTTTCATAGCGTAATTCAGACAGTACGTGTGATTGCCATCGCTGCAAAGCGCAACTAGGCTATCCAAGGTTGTGCCCCAAGCAAGAATTAGCAGTGAAGAACTCCTTCAGCGGACGGGATGTACTCGTGAGTCTTCTAACCGGCACTGAAAAATCGCCTTGTTACTATACGTATATATACTGCTGAAGGCTTTTCCCTGGCTCACCTTCCAACGGTTACTACTCTCCAGAGCTTCGCTAGCCTCCTCCAACTCGCTTCGCAGTCGCACATTTGAAAGTTGTGGGCAATAATTGGATAGCTATCATGTGACTTTTTCATTTGTTACAGTTGATTGCATTCCACTGGGAAACAAAATGTTGGCTTAAGTCACCAGACTCTTTTTCCCTCCCCCTCCGCGCGCGCCCCCTCGTAGAAAAAGAGGCTGGCTTGCGAGACTAACTCTTTTTCCCTCCCCCCTCCGCGCGCGCCCCCTCGTAGAAAAAGAGGCTGGCTTGCGAGACTAGATCTCCCCGATGAAAAGTTGGGCAGGGGCCTGGGAATGAGGCTAGATAGTATAGAGATCTAGATCTACTGGTGAATTTGAACATGCCCTCCACAGTACGTCAGGTGAAACCTATCAGCAGAAACTGATAGGTTTCACCTGCCCCAGATAAAGCGGAAGATTACTTTATGAGGTATTGAAGCTATTCTTGTACCAATATCTCTGCTACTCAGCTACTGTACTCACCTCTGGCTCTGATTATCCTATCTGTAACTGTATCACCTTGCTGCATGCTGGTTCAAAAAATTGTGACAGCGCATGCGCAGCATGTTCAACAATGACGACAGGGTGGCACCGACGACAGAATCACAGTCCATGGACGTACAGACACAGTCGGTTTGGAACCGCGGCGTGAAAAGGGCAAAGTTCACTTCATTTAGCTGCTTGTTATGAAAAGGACTACCGCCAGAGAATCGAGACGTTCGTTCGTATGCCAAGAAGTGACGGGGTTTTAGTGACATCCGATGATGGTCCTGGGCGAGGTCCTGTCAGCTGATATAATTTACCAGGTTGGCTGAGTACTAGCGGCTAGAGACAGGAATAAAATAAATTAGTGAACTTTGAACCTACGCGCTAGCCGCATTGCGCGCGCAATGCCGCAGCATCGCATATGCCCATGGCTAACTAGCTGGAAAGAATGGCTGGTGCAGGCTTACAGAATTCAATACTTGCTTCGCAAATTCCGTGTTGCAGTGCATTTTCCACACTCCAGTGTGGAATCATTACGCCACTACACCGTGAGTTTAGCAGCTAGCTACATGCATATGCAAGCATCATGCAGTTGTGCATATTATTTGCATGAAAAAATGATCAATAACACAGGTCACACAAGAGGGAATGAGTTCTGGCTCCTGAGTACATTACACAGTCTTGGAATTCAGTGCCAACAGCATCCATGTGTAGCTCCTGTAGCTCCAAAGCAGCTGTACAAAGGCCTGAAATGTAAGACAGAAGTGCACTATAAGACTAAGTTTTAATTTATTCGTGCATGATGTACAATTTCTGCTCTCAGCAATACTACCAGCATGGATACCGGGAAGCCAACAGGATGCCCACGAGTTTCTGCTACGATTCTTGATCAAGAGTTTTCAACAGGATTGAGGTGGGTGTAGCACTGTAGCTATATAGTGTAGCACAAACATTTTTGTTCCGCCTATTCTCTGTCCGCACTTCGGAGTTGACTGACAAGTCTATCTTCTGGAGTACTAATTTGATGGATTTCTGATAATATCCCTTATGGAGCAACAACTGAACATAATAGAACTATTCAAACAGGTAATTGTGTTTTTGGGGTCGCACACTAGATGTAGTGTAACAAGTATCATAGTGTGCATGGGTACATACAGCAAAATTCAATGGACTACAGTTGAACTTTGACGCTGGGTAATGCTCTCCAATAGATCCACCAATATAGGAGGGACAGTTAGAGTTCACAGATAGCCTTCTGTAGCACAAGTACGCCTAATGCACTGGCTGTAGTATAGGGGAGCATGTGGAGAGGTTGCTACCACATTTGCAACTTATTCCCAGCATACAGCTATGGGCAGCATGTACAAGAACAGCCACAGGGATTTCCATCAATACCACAGGTAAATACAATGTGAAGGTGAGAGCCCCACCAGCTAAACGTCTTCCCCATGTTTGGGCCCCAATAATAAGATCACGAAAAAGGATGCACAATGGAGGGGGGGGGGGGGGGGGGGGGTGGTGTCGTTGGTCCCCAACCCTCACCCAAACTACATGCAGCTGTGAAACTGAGGGTTTGAAGACAAACACAAAGGTGGATGTACAAGGTTACCATGGTGATATGGTGCACACACAACCACAGACATGCTCGACAACAAGAAAACAGCTGATGCAAGATGAGAAAAGTGTAAAATCAAAACACTAATGGGGCTCAAATAAAGAAGGACATTTATATCAACTAGAGGTGTTCATAGAACACATACCCCGCGCTGAACGTCAGGCCAGGATGCATGCAGTGCAGCTACAATCGACGTGACATCTCTGCCGATGCGCATCGAACAGGGCTGCTATCGCATATACTGTGTTCGTGTATGGCCATATCCAAGGTGTGGGAGTGACCGCTTACCGTATATACTATATTGTGAAGCTGGCCCGCGCCCGAGAGGTGGGGCCAAATGTTACGAATAATAGGAAATAGCTGGAAAAAAACAGCCGAAACAATAGCCATGATGTCTGTGAAGTACATAGATCGTGAGAAAGCACTGTTTCCTAGCGGTCATCTCGAAGCTCCCAAATGCACTGCGTGTCCTGTTCTTCAAGTCACGAAGAGGTGGAGCCAATGTTATGAATAGTTATGAAAAGTAGGAATAGCCGAAATACAGCAAAACGGAGCGCCTTGACTTCAGTCAGGTACACATAGAGCAGTTTTTTGCTATTTGCTATTGTTTGACTCCATTGCGATGGTTTATGAGAGTAGATTTCAATTTTTTTCGCCTGACAGACGACTGACAGACAGACAGACGGACAAAACCGATTGCTTAACCCCGCTTCGCGCATGCGCGCGCGGGGTAATAACAACTCATCAGTGACCAGGGGCCAGCATACAGCTCCAGCTAATGAAAGGTCTCACCAGGACATGGGACCCCTTACAGTATCTTGCAACGCTCACTGCATACCAACACCACATTAAGCCATAAACATTTTGTGGGATGGGGCCCTACCTTCCCAATGGGGCCCCTGGGCCCTGGCCACTGGGGCCCTATCAATGGGCGGCCCGGCCCATACCCACCCCTTCCTGAACTAACATGTCAGTGCATTGTGGTGACCAGGCGTCCTACATACAGTCAAAGCTGTGAAACAAGAGGCCAAGACCAAAGTGGAAGCGACAGAGAGGGTCATGTGCCACGTACAAGGAGATAGCAAAGCTCTTCTCCAGAAGGCCAGGAAAGCCACGAAGAGGTTCAGGGCACATGACCCTGGAGGAGGCGTTTGCAGCAGCCAATGGCGAACTGCAGTCTATAATACAGATACATGCCAACAAATTCAACTGTTCGGCCTGTAACAAACTTGTATCCATAGGTGCACGTGACTAAACATTGCTGTCATATTGCTGTCATTTTGCTGTCATTTCTGTTATTCTTGGGGGCAAACATGGAGGACAAGTACAAAAAGACCATGTTACAACTGCAGCAGTACCTCAGCAATAGGGGTGGAGATGAGCAGACGGATGATGGGAGCAGCCCCAAGCACATGGGTGTCTATATAAGTGGGAATATCATGGTGGCTATAGTGTGCCCCAACCAAGGGACAGACCAAAAGTTGCAGGACCTTGTGTCAGGCTTCCTGGAGATGACAGCCCTCGATATGGGCCCACCAGGAACTACATTGGCAGGCGTGCAGGCTGGAATAAGCATGTTCAAGGAGGGGAATGTATACAAGATTGCATTCGAGCAGGGGTACATTGCAGAGGCAGTTTACCAAGCTGAAGGCGTTGCAAAAGGACCTTGCAGAGCACCACAGCGTGCCATCCCGAGACCCTGCAATGAAACTGATCCAGGTGGATAAGAAGAAAGGCGGAATAACCCTACAGGCAGCTAGGGATGGCATAGAGCATGATGTGTGCGGTATGGTGTCACTTAGTGAGCTGGTGGAAAGCAATGATGATACCATGATGGATGATGGTGGGAACATGGCAACGTGGTGCCTGAGGATGACAATGTGGAAGTGTGTGGGCTCGTGATCTTTGGATACCACATGGAAATGTCAACAAAAGTTACAGAACAAGAGTATATGCATGCATGAGTATGTATAGATGTCTTGTTAGTCATAGTGGCAACCATAGGATGCGTGTTCATCAGCAAGCCTCTGCAGAGCCACTCTAGCATCATGAACAGTTCCCCCCCCCCCCCCCCCCCCCCCCCCCCCCCCGAACGCAGTATGGATGGCACCAAGCCTTCGCAAAAGATCACTGGCCACACCACAAACATCCATATCGTAGAGCAAGTGGTTCTGGAAAGTGCACAGAATATGAGCTATATTGGCAGCAGGGTGCATTGCACAAGCCTCGTCCCACAACAGCCTGATGGCAGCAAACTTGCTGTCTGTATCCAACCAGGCAGCATGCCACACCTTGCGCTTAATGGCCCAGACATCAGTAGTCTCCTCATAGTTCTCCAACTCCTCTTTGAGAGCCCTGCACAGAGCAGTAGCAAAAGCCTGCAGTTTGAGTGTCATGATCATGTGATGTTAGTTAGCTAGGTATGACGACTCCATTTGAAGGCAGTAAGACAGTCTGGGTGTTGACCCAGAAAGGCACTGGTAGCGTGGCGTTTGTGATGGTCCCTAAAATACTAGATGGACGCGACAAGTTTGAGTCTGAATTGAATGAAGCTGGTGATTAAATGCGCCATTTGGCGTCGACGGACCACTGAGCTTCAGGATGGCCGTAGTGGACGTGATAGGGGAGCCTGTGGTCAATCATGAACCCCAGAAGACCTACTTCAACACTAGGCATCGCCCCCCCAAAGGACATTACATTGTTGGGAACTCATTTAGTCATTATGTCATGATTACGTATTCCCAGTACTATATTTAGTTCTGTATCACGAGATCGATCAGTCCACATGTACTGCAGGCTATGTTGAATTTGAGTAAAGATTGTGAACAACTCAGAAACTAGCTAAAAGGGAACGAAGTAGACTCAATGCAATTATTCGAAGTCTCTTACATACATTGGCCCAAATGATGTGTGTGGGGTGATAACATATGGGCATGGGTTTGTTTTGTAACGATCATGTATAGTATTATGTACCTTGTTCACACTGCACAGGAATGCTGCTCTGATTCTGTGATCAGGATGTTGTCGACAGAGTGGCAGGAGGAGGCCAGCGTGTAGAAGAGACTGAGGTGGAGGCACAGCCTGACTGTATTCCGGACGAAGTTGTGGACAATGATATTTCGTCCCTTGCACAATTCTTTACAGCCAGTGGCTGGAACCTAGTACAACAGGCAGGTAAGTACAGTAATGTGAATTGAATAGCTAAACAGGTTTTTGATATGTGGCAATTGCACTTGTTTGGTAGTGCAAGCAAAGGAGGAGGAGTGGAAATGCGGGGCGTGTGATGATGTCACAACAAAGATCAACATGATCATGTGCGACACATGTCATATGTAGCCTCGTTCCCAGGCCGTCTGCCGCTTCGTTTTTATTCACATATGTGACCTTTGAACCCTTATCAGATAAGCTGGCAGAAGGCCTGGTACCACTCCTACGTCATTTACAAGCAAAGTGGACACGATTGTGACGTAGGTGGACACGATTTCATGTAAAATGGCGGCATGCCAGAAGTTCAACGGGCTAACGGCAGGTTTCCTAGCGAGTTATTGTTGGTAAGTGATGAGAGAGAGAGAAATTAATCCACAGAAAAAATTCTGGGACCAGCTGGGATTCGAACCCAAGACCTTCTGGATACTAGTCAGATGCTCATACCACTAAGCCACTGGGCCCACGGCAGAGGAGCAGCACACAAGCTACATATAGCAGCATTGTGTGGAGGCCTCAGCCGAATTCCAACTGATTCTCTCTCTCTCGGTGGCTGGACCGAATTGGGGTGTTTGTGCTTTGACAAACTATCTATCCCAATCGTGACACGAAGTCCGCAACTTGTGGAGTCCCCTGCGGATGGGGTTGCGGGCCTGGGTGGGTTGGCTATACAAGCACATTGCCTGAGCGGACACTCTCACTATCCACCACCACAGCCTCCGGCACAGTTACTCACACAAGCGGTCCTGTGAATCAGTTGGAATTCGGCTGTGAATCAGTTGGAATTCGGCTGAGGCCTCCACACAATGCTGCTATATGTAGCTTGTGTGCTGCTCCTCTGCCGTGGGCCCAGTGGCTTAGTGGTATGAGCATCTGACTAGTATCCAGAAGGTCTTGGGTTCGAATCCCAGCTGGTCCCAGAATTTTTTCTGTGGATTAATTTCTCTCTCTCTCATCACTTACTATCAAGCATGCCCTACTGAGCTTCGATCAGTAATAAATCAGCCATCTCACGAGTTATTGTTGGCTTTTACGCTACCGTGGTGGACCACTGGAGGTGTCAGGTATGGTTCTCCTTGTTGTACAGTTGTAGTAGCCTAGGTAACTACAATAGCTTACCTCTACAGTAGCTTACCAAGCACTTGGTACGCCTGAGTAGTCAAAAGTTAGTGCATGCTGTATTCCCGTGAGCGCTGAGTTGGCATCAAGTTCCTGTCTTCGTGGTATCAATATAAACTCAAAAGCATACGTGTAGTCGAGTTGCTTCATAACCGTGTCCACTTTGCTTGTAAATGACGTAGGAGTGGTACCAGGCCTTCTGCCAGCTTATCTGACAAGGGTTCAAAGGTCACGTATGCGAATAAAAACAAGCGGCAGACAGCCTGGGAATGATTCACTGGTAAGTGTTTGTATGAATAATTACGATCTACTGGTGAATTTGAACATGCTCACCACCTCAGGTCATGTGTAAACCTATCAGCAGAACCCTCAGGAAACTGGTTTTGTTTCACTTGCCTACCTCAGATAAAGCGAAAATTACTTTTCATGAGCTATTCTTGTATACCAATTCTATGCTACTAGATATACCCACCTCTGTATCATGCTACTATATACTCACCTCGTGGGTTCATATCACCGTTTGCATGCAATGATACTGCACGACTCCATTTAATTTGCAGGCAGCATGATGACAAAACCACGGTCCATGTAGTCAGTTTGGAACCGCGGCGCGAAAAGGGTAAAGTTCACTAATTAATTTTATTCCTGTCTCTAGCCGCTAGTGGCTGAGTATAAATGGTATAGTCTCGTTCCCAGACCCAAACAACCCCAGCGAAGATCGCTTACAGTATCTCGGGGTTGTTTGGGTCTGGGAACGAGACTATAAATGGTATACATCGCTTTATACTAGACACTGAGTAACTCGTGTCCAGGAATCGAAGAAGCCATTTTGTTATGTGACAGGGAAGAGACCCGGGAGGGGGGGGGGGGGGGGGTCAGTTACACCACACAATGAAGAAGCGTCTAGTGAAGCGTACCCATTCGCAAGTTTGTCATGCAGTGAAGCTTGAAGTACGGATCTAGATATCGTCAGGAGCGCATAATGAGGTAGAGAGGGAAAGAAAGGGAGGAGCGTGAAACGACCACGCAAAAGGTTATAAATTGAAAACTTTCCCATGGTAGTCCCGTTACTATTCTTAGCACGCACGTGTATCGTTGTTTTTCTGTGATGCCATTGACCGACTACAGCGACGGGCCAAATCTGGATGGGAGAGAGAGTGGGAGAGAGAGGAGATAGTGTCCGTAAGTGTCGCGGGATGTTTCCCAGCAGTCGGCTGCATCATCATACAGCACTTTGTCGAGGTGAGGTCTCTCACTACCAGTATGTCATACCCCTGCCTCGCTGCCATTGGAGTCTTGATACTGGCCTTTTCTGTCTTCTAGTAGTCCGTACACATGCGAGCTAAAAATAGTAACGGGACTACTGTGGAAACGTTTCAATTTTTCATCTTTTGTGTGGTCGTTTCATGCTCCTCGGCCTCCCTTCCTTCCGCTCTCTACCTCATTATGTGCTCCGGATATCGTGGAAGCTGCTTGTCTACATGGTTGGGTAGTTTAAAATGGTTGTTTAATGAGTGAAATGTTGGTGCCTCCAGGTAAACAACATGATTGTATATCTCTTGCTACTTGCAGCTGCAGATCGATACAGCGCTGTGCCCACCTACAGACCATTTGCCGCCCTTCATCACTTTGCATACTCCTTGTAACGGTGAGGACAGATAGACTTGAAATTGGAGTGTGTGTGTTTGTTCAGGGACTACAAGTGCTATACCATACCATATACCATATGGGTGTTGAGTGAGTTTGTCCTACCTGATGTACATGTACTAGCCTTTACCAGCAGACTGAGCAGCGCGGTTGCCACTTGAATGGATTAGTTGCCAGCAGCTCTACAGTTTGTACTCGCGGAGGTTGCCAGGCCGTTTCTCCTACATGGCCTGGGAATGAGGCTACGGCAAAAGGGAACTGCAAGAAACCACATAAGAGACTCACACAACGGAATAAAATTAGTCTCACAATGTCTTGGTGGGTACCGAGAGACTTGTCTTGCATACCGTTTTGTAAAGTTGGTATCACATGTAAAGAAGGTACTGAGATCCAGCCAGGACTTGTGCTGGGTGCTCTGAAACCCAATCAGACTGCATGCTGCTGGAGCTCAGGCATGGCAGCAAAGGACAGTGATGTCCACAGACACAGCTCAATTTCCAAGAGATCCAGCTTGAGAATTGAGCCTTGTCCATGGATGGTGTACGTCTGGCTGGATCTCTTTCTCTTGTACGTAACTGGACTGATTTGGATGGATATCATTGATATAAAATTGAAGGAGGCAGAGATGTCACAGTTTTTGGATGTTCATTCCAAATCATGAAGTCGGACTGAACGTGTCTCCTTCAATCTCATACAATATACTGACTCAGGAGTATTGTTAGTCTCGTTCCCAGACCCTCAATACTCGTGGAAGGAGGGTCTGAGAGGGTCTGGGCACGAGACTAGAGTATTGTTAGAATAATAAAGTTCTCTTCCTCCTGCCCCTTCTCCCGCGAGGGGCATAACGAATTAATCTAATTCGTTTATACCCCAAAATGACAGAAATGACCCTCCCAGTGCACCAAGGCCTTTCTACAGCCAAGCCCAGGCATATGTAACCATGCGGTTTGCATCCTGCCGGTGCACCCACCCAATGACTTGCCCACCCAATGACTTGCCAGAAGTGGCATAATGAAGCTGAAAGTCTCATGAAATCGTATGAAGTCATTGGGCAGGAAGGAAAAGTGAATCTATAAAAGTATGCCTGGGTAATTACTGACACCATGCACGCTCATTTAAACACACATGTAGCTGTAACATTCTTGTGATAGTCATGTGATTGGTCATGTGATGTTGTCTCTTACTTCTCAGAATGGCATGAACACCAACAGAAGCTGGCAGATAGCCTGGCAGAAATGGTACGTAAGAAATTAACACATTCTGCTAGATTCAGAAACCATAGTGTAGCAAAGTAATGGGGGACGAGGCATGGTACTCCTTGGGTGTTTGTCACCAGGGGACACAAAGATCAAACTCGCCCTTTCCCGCCTCCAAATGAACCCTTGACAATAATTAACGTGCATGTTTTGTCTGTTGACAACAACTGTATGAACCTCGGAAAATGTGTCATCTTTGCAGGTATTGTACGTGTCGGAGGTGGTGAACCGGCCGGAGTATGTTCCATGCAGGAACCCAACCTTCGACAACCTCCCTGATGTCCACTTCTCAAGCGTACAACCCTACCTGCATAGAGTAAGTGGGTTTTTAATCAGGAGTAGTGTGAGCTAACAGTTGAAGAACTTTGTATTCGTTTTCATCCTCTTGACCTCTTCAAAGGGATCAGTTTCCACATCCCACTTTCTTCAGCGCTAAGTCTCATAGAATCAGCTAGCTGGCTTACTGAGTCTCTGCTCCTACTGCTGTCACACATGTATACATCACGCTAGCTTCTGAGCATGCACAGTAGTATTGACCACACCCCTTTGCATTGCTGGTGGTGGCCAAGTGGTTAAGGTCACGGGCTAGTCTTCGGCGCATTGCGCAGAGCGGTGTGCACTAAATAGAATACCAGCCTGAAGCACTATACTAACACATGGAGGCAGCCTCACACAAGCTACTAACAATTTTAAACCACAGAATAAAATCAGAAACATACCTGACAAGTTCATGACTACCACAGCTCATGAGTACCACTCTCGTAGATTGCGGAAGCAGATAGTTTAGACGGACAGCTGCTTGGAACCAGAGCAGGACACTCGAGTACAAGCAAGAATCACCTTCAAGGACACATTTTAGGCTACACTTAGCTCTGTACTGCCACTGTATTCATAAGTTAGACAAAACTATCCGCTTCCACAAAGTACAGTTGCTGGACATCCAGGATCTCTCTTGGATTGGTGTCCTTCGTCAGTCAAACTCGACTGTGGTTCAAATAACTTTCGCCCGAACAACAACAGCTTTAGCCTGAGACTTCGCCCACAAAACGTACAATGACGCCATGACAGGCACTGGCAGCCTCTACACTTTCCACGACGTCTAATTGACTTCCGCAAAAGGTCAATAGGTTCACGAAAATAGTACAGCCGGAAAACAATACTCGCGTGTACCATGCTAATTGAATTAATACGCGACTAGCCCGCGACCTTAAAGCATTCGACTGCTAATTGAAAGGTTGCTGGTTCGAGTCCCACTATTGCCATAGGAGATTTTCTTTCTCTCCTAGGAGTTGACCTCTACCCCCAAATATGAGTAGGTGTGTTCTTGAAGGTGTTTCACCTGAAATAGTTCACACCGCATCCTTCGGAGGGGATGTAAAGCTGTCGGTCCTGGGGGACCTGGTTCAATAGGCCCTGCCTTCTCCAGGCCCTCGTTAGCCACCATCGTGGGTAAACCCCTGAAGGGTAATTACATGTAAGCTAAGCTGCACTGCTTGCGATTGCCACGGCGCCATGGGTTGCAACACTATTCTCTGAAGGAGGCGGGGTGCAGGGCTGATTGACTGGAGGGGGCTAGACCTTTCCATCACTAGATACTGCTCATTGGGTGGGGTCTGCCTACTGCCATTATAGCTGAACTGGCTTTCTCAAGGCCATCACTTGATTTGCCGGTCGTGTTGAATTTAATGAATTCCACCCTCAAATTGTCACTGCCCTTGCATAGTTGCCGCACAAAATCCATGATGAGGTCATTAGTTTCCAGACGTCTGATCAATTGAATACGGTATAGATTTATCAACATGACTGTCAGCTAGCTATTTGTTTTCTGCTTCAGGTATTTGTACTGCATTTGAAGACTAGCCACAGCTACTATTGAAACACATCATCTATTATTTTGTTCAGCACTTACAATTCAAGGGTGCATGGCAAGTATATGAGGGCGCTGTTTGATTGATGAATACAATGAAACTTAACGATGGACAGATTTATTTAGCCCACATTTACACTCACTCACACACACATACATACACATGCATGCACACACACATGCACGCACACACACATACACACATGCACACACACATGCACACACACACACACACACATGCACACATTCCTTCCTCAGGTCACCTATGAACTAGGTGGTGAAGGAGTTGCTGGAACTGTGAGAAAGTTTATCAGAGATGCATTTGCCTACTGACGTCAGCTATGTACGAATATATACCGCCCTAATTATCACTCCACCACACCCCCACAACCTCACTGATCTTATCCCTCCCACTCAACCTCACTGGCCTTATCACTCCATCACACCCCCACAACCTCACTGGCCTTATCACACACCCCCACACCCTCACTGGTCTTATCACACACCCCCACACCCTCACTGGTCTTATCACTCCACCACACCCCCACACCTTCTGTCGTAAAACTTCAGTTATCTTCACTGGTTCCTAATGCTCACACATGATTGTGATTCCATATTACATCTTGGCAAAGTTTTGATACCATTGTAGATGTGTGTTCTATTAACCTGTTCTGTAATGATGATGAATTCTTGAAGTTTACGAAAATGAGATACTCCTGTCAAAAAGACGGGAAGCAATCAAAGAAACAATGGGAATGCCATTACCAATCCTCCATCCCATCCCTAAAGTGATAATCATTCTGTCACTGATGATTATTTGTCACGGACGGTGAGGCCATGCAGATTGGGCCTCACTAACAGAACGGACCATGGACTATTTCATGGAATTAACGGAAATGACGCCGTTACATGCACAAAAAAAAAATACTACCATGACCAGTATCTGCAAGCTAGTGATGGAAGTTAACATCCAACCCGGTCGGCCTATGTCCACATCAATCCCCCCCCCAAGTAGCAGGTAAGGTGCCTCAACTTTCTCAGCCTTCACCATAGGTGACCTGATCGAGGAAGGAATGTGTGCATGTTTCTTTGCGTGCATCTGGTGACCTAATCTATGCACATAATTATGAGCATCAATCCCATCCACTAGTAGTTGACAACACTCAAAGGTGAAAAAGGTGAAATTACATTCAGTGTCTTCCCATGCATGGCCTCTTCATGGATGGAGAAAGGAGAGAGACAAGGAAGAGGGATCAAGAGGAGGGTGAAGTGGAGGCAAGCTTAGAGGGATCGATCATAGGAAGAGTGCATGAAGAGGAAGGGATTAGGGAAGGCGATGACTTCAAGGCATAGGAAAGGACTAATTTAGAAAAGAGCATGCACAGTGATCAATGGAGGTTCTAATGCAGCAGGTAAGGTGCCTCAAAATGGTTTCTTGTTAGTTCGATGCATGCAGAACTAATAGGTCATTAAATTAAGGGTTTGCCCAATGTATAAGCCCTGCTTCACTACATTGCTGTGTGTTTCTGGGCAAAACGCATGCAAGATGCATATGACCAGTGTGCCAAAGCCATAGGGGGCCATGAATACGTACTGCGAATTGTACGTGGCATGATGTTGACGATCAAGAGCAGTTGCGTAATTACGCATGACATTGTCATACATGATTGAGTGGCTAGGCCCACTTACGATATGAATGTGCCTAGGCTTAATTCTCACTACAAACTGCTTGGGTTGTTTGTATCCTGAACCTTTTTTTACGCTAACATCCCTACCAACGTTATGCCATTCGTACATCTCGTTTCATTTTTAATACTTGTATAAGGTAGCTTACATTCACAAGTTGTGACACGATCAAAAATGAACTCAACAACATCTAAGAAACAAAATATCCTGCCGCTATAAAGTAGGTATTTATTCAACGACTTCATGCATCTTCATCATCATCGCCTTCAATATCGAACTTTCTTTTTCTTGTTCTTCTATCAGGTTCGCTACTTACAACTTGCACTTGAATGCCCAAAGATTCCAGCTTCTTTTGAAAGGATTTTGAGACTGGAGAGCAATCGTAAAATGTAATCGATCTCTGTTGTGGAGCAGTGACAGACAAACTCTGAGGTCTCAGAGGAACCTTCTCCCCTTCCTCCTCACTCAAGAATGTTTGATTGTGAAATTCAATACATTGCTTCATTTGCAGAGGCACCGGTGGGGCATGCGCAAATGGTGCAATGAGTTTGTCATATAGCTCTGTGTCAGGCACTGTCTTGAGATTCAATATTAGCTTACGGAAGGTCTTCCTGCACACAAACGTGGTTAGTATGGACAATAAAGCAGTGACAAAGGGTTGTAAGTCATCATTGAATAGGTTCACCATTCCAATACGTAGCTCTCCTGGCCTTACATAGCTGATTGCCTGGTCTATATCATCAAGTATTAGGTCAAGATTGGATACCCTACTGATAGGTAAGTCTATATCAATCTTTTCCAAGTGGACGAATGTTGACCGTGGTAAGCACTCACCTTTCTGTGGTACATAACTGCGTTGGGAGACCTCTCCATTCCATCTACAATCATCGCTGTTGGGATCATAGCTAGAAGTGCTCAGTTTGACACGAACACTGTTCAGTTTGCTGCCAGAACACCGGATAAATGTATTCGCATTAGACATTTGTGGTGTATCCTTCCGCAATAGACCACAGAGGGTTTCCGATGGGGTGCCATATGAGCAAATGTCAAACTCCTCCACTTCACTCAGTAGCAGATTCAGAGTGATTTTATCTCCACATTGTGCTTTGTAGTGACCAGTAGTCAACTTGCGTGGAAATCTTTTGAAACAAGCAACCAACATTAGTTCATACGAAGTAGGGCAGTTAGAGTCTAAGTATGGAGAATAACGAGGAGGAACAATGGCTACATGATTTCCTACAAATCGGACAGGAGCTCCCTTCCTATATTGCCAATACACATCTC
>OZ007517.1:3857706-4099211 GCA_963931865.1 Axinella damicornis | reverse complement strand
TCGCCGCGGTTCCAAACCGACTCAGCTAGCTCCATGGACTGTGAATTCGTCTCATTGTTGAACATGCTGCGCATGCGCTGTCACAATTTTTTTGAACCAGCAAGAAGATCAAAGTGCAGTAAGGTGATACAGCTACAGATAGGATAATCAGAGCCAGAGGTGAGTACAGTAGCTGAGTAGCAGAGATATTGGTACAAGAATAGCTTCAATACCTCATAAAGTAATTTTACGGTTTATCTGAGGTAGGAAAATGGAGTTTCCTGAGGATTCTGCTGTTAGGATTACTGAGGTGGAGGACATGTTCAAATTCACCAGTAGATCTCTATACTATCTAGCCTCATTCCCAGCCCCCTGCCCAGCTTTTCATTGGGGAGAGCCTGGTACATGCTTCCTCATGTGCACATTAGGCCACTGCAAATTAGACTTTAGTTTCCCGTCCACCCCTTCCTGGAAATTCCATGCGGGCGGGCGGTCCATTTCCATTATCCATTACTGTGAATATCATTAATTACTCGCCGTTTCGTAGAATTTGGCCAAGGTTAGACGGTCAACATCGCTGCTCAGGATTGTCCAACAAAGTAGGGACTTGCTGCAACACGTACGTATCATAAACACATACATTGACTAGAAGCATGCCAACCAGCAACAGGACGTGCATGAGAGAAAGGACTGGCAAACTTCAGCAAACTTGTCCGCGCCACGTGGCAAATAGCTATAATGGAATTCAAGGGTCAATAATGGCAAAATCATGCGGTCCCCTCAGAAAGGGGCGGGCGGTGGACGGGAAACTAAAGTCTAATTTGCAGTGGCCTTATGGGGCGGATCAAAGAAAAATTTAAGGGAGGGCTGTCATACGGCCACTGCCAAAGGCAGTGAATAGAGGCACGTAGTGCCGATTTAATCCACGCGAAGCGTGTTTTTCACCATAACTTTTCAGTTCGCTAGCTGCATGCTTTTGCACTGCTTTCTGGTTTCCATGTCGTCCATGAATGTCTCACTCCCAACGTGGGAAAGTAAAGTGTGACTACTCATGAATCACCAATGTCATTGTCCGATGAAGATTCACTGTGCACGTGGGAACCGTTTTGTTCAACTGTTCAACGATGTTCAATGCTTGTTGTATATGACAATCACCCCCCGATACATGATTGTGGTAAGTTACCTGGTACCTTTGATCTTCTTGCTGTTCCGAGCCCCAGTTTGCCCATGTTCAAAGTCCTTTCTACCACCTTTCTACCCTTGATGTCACGCATGTGAGGAAACATATCAGTCCCTACGCATTCTTCATGTAACCGAAAACGCTACAGGCCTGGGACACACCTGCATTTCCACTCCTCTGCTTGCACTACCAAACAAGTGTAATTCATAACCTGTTCAGCTATTCGAATCACTACTTACAGTCATGTATCTAGTCTCATTCCCAGGCCTTCTCACCACTAGCCTCGTTCCCAGGCCTCCGCCCAGATTATATCTTGTCCACGGCTGCAGGATAACATCTGGGCAGAGGTCTGGGAACGGGGCTACTCACTTGTCACTTGCAGTACAACGAATTTCAGTTGCGTTCGAATCTCCGTGTTGTGTACGCTTCCGTACGGAATCGTATGGATGCTATAGCGCTTGTACATGTACCCGCCGGCGCCTAATAAGCGAGGTCAAGGTGCATGTAATACAAAGTCATATCTACACGCGATTCCGTACGGAAGCGAACGCAACACGGAGATTCGAACGCAACTGAAATTCGCTGTACATGTACTTTTCACGTTGTGCAATCAAGACTTCATAACAATAAGAGTGTGCAACTGCCATAATATTATGGGTTCACTACCGCCATCTCAGCAGTATGACCAATCAGTGTGGTCTACATAATTATGCACATGTACATGTACAATAAGGCTGTGTAAACTCTGTAGTATTCATAGTGTCACACAGTGGTGAAGTATGTAGCAGCTGCACGCTCCTGTGAATACTACAGAGTTTACACAGCCATACTGCCGAGATGGTGATGGAGGTTGTGGAACCCATATGGCAGTTGCACACTCTTATTGTTATGAACTCTTGGTGCAATATATCACCTTCCTGAATGCATTGCTCGTGCAATGTATCCTAAATTACACTCCAAGCCATGCAATTACATAGTATTATACACTCCCTGACGAATTACTATCCCTGGTCCCATAATTAACGGCCCTGTTCAGGAATCCAGTGCCCCACGGCAGTAAATTTAGCGGCCCACAATGCATGCCCATTACTCAGAATCTAGCACCAGTAGCAATGTAGCGCCGCATGTTGGAAGTTAGCACCCCACACTGTATTTAGCCCCCCCCCCCCGATTAAATTTTGCGCCCCAAAATATGTGCTTTTTCTTTTGCGCTTGGAATGCCATAATTATGCACGGAAGTCGATCAGTGTTACGGCATTGTGCATGTTCAATGTGGCATTGGCGTGTACAATTAACCATTGTCCATCGTTCCTTGTCTCTAGCCGCTAGTGTGCGCAGCCATCATCATGGGTCACGGTGGAACTGGTGAAACTTCAGAAAGTCCCCAACAAGTACACAGCAAGAGCATCAAAGAGCAGGATAAGAGTACCAACAGCAAGAAGCAGGCCAATGGCAAGGAGCGTGGGCGAAGAGCTGTTTCCATTTTCAGTTCAAGCAAACCTACGGGTGTAGAAGAGAGTGCAAGTGACATACGAGTGATTGGTTATTCGGAAAAGAGTAACAGACGGAAAAGAGCGCACCCTTTAGGTGAAGGTGACGCAGCAGAACCCAAACCAAAGTAAGTACAGCTACCATTGTGTAAATAGCTGTGTTCTGGACTTTAGACGTGTGTGTGTGTGTGTGTGTGGGGGGGGGGGGGGGGGGGGGGGGGGGGGGGGGTAGTCTCGCGGGGCAGGTTCTCTCACATCGAAAGAGTCTGGTCAAATTGTCATATCCCATATGGCTTTCGTGTTGCACAATCAGCAGTAGGAAGGCTAGCTATGAGGTTCACCCAGTATGCAAATCTGCAATCCCTCCACAGAGTCCACGCAGGGGAGAAGCCATTCCAGTGTGAAGTCTGTGACAAGTGCTTTGGACGAAGTGAAACTCTTAGACGTCACCTTAGGATACACACAGGAGAAAAACCATTCGTGTGTGATTTCTGCCCCAAGAGGTTCACCCAATCTGCAGATCGCCAATCACACCACAGAGTCCACACAGGGGAGAGGCCATTCCAGTGTGAGTTCTGCCACAAGCGCTTTCGAGATAGTAGCAATCTAAAACGTCACCTTAGGATACACACAGGAGAAAAACCATTCCTGTGTGATTTCTGCCCCAAGAGGTTCACCCAATCTGCAGATCGCCAATCACACCACAGAGTCCACACAGGGGAGAAGCCATTCCAGTGTGAGTTCTGTCACAAGTGCTTTGGACGAAACAGCACTCTTAAACATCACCTTATGATACACACTGGAGAAAAACCATTCCTGTGTGATTTCTGCCCGAAGGGATTCACCCTATATCAAAATCTCCAATCCCACCTCAGAGTCCACACAGGGGAGAGGCCATTCCAGTGTGACTTCTGCCACAAGCGCTTTGTGCATAGAAACCATCTTAAACGTCACCTCAGGATACACACAGGAGAAAAACCATTCGGGTGTGATTTCTGCCCCGAAAGGTTTACCCAACATCAAAATCTCCAAGCACACCACAGAACCCACACAGGGGAGAGGCCATTCAAGTGTGAGTTCTGCCCCAAGAGATTCACCCAATATGTAGCTCGCCAATCACACCACAGAGTCCACACAGGAGAGAAGCCATTCCAGTGCAAGCTATGCCACAAGCAATTTGGACATCAATCCAGCTTACGTAATCATTTGAAATCAAAGTCTCATGCAAGGAATGTTCAAAGATCGGTAAGTGATGACTCGTGTAAACCAGAAGATACTGATCTGGACATAGCTGCATCCACTGAAAGAGGCACTGATGAGGATGACATGGTGTTATCAACAACAGTGGCAGATATTGCGAAAGGGATAGAAGCATCAGAGCTTATCGAAACACCGAAGTTGTCTGTGACAGAGAATCAGTGTGAACATTGTTCTAAAGTATGCAAATCTGCAGCTGGTCTTGCAAACCATCAAAGGTCCCACTTGGCTCACACATGCCAGTTCTGTGGTAAGGTCTTCTGTAACATCGATACCCTTCAAGATCATTTATCAGAGATCCACCCAGAGAAGCTAACATTTAGCTGTAGACACTGTTTGAAGTGCTATCCTACTGACCTAGCTCTGCAAGGTCATGTGAAATCATCTCATAGTACCAACCCCCCAAAATACATGTGCCAGTGGTGTGGAAGGTCATTCCGAAAATCGTATCTTCCTGAGCATTTCAGGATTCACCAACAGATTCCCCATGAATGTGAAATCTGTGGCAAGATATTCACCACACTCAACTACCTTAAGAGGCACATCAGGAGGTGTCACAAGCACTGAGCATCACCAAGAACCTTGCACCCAGGATACCTCATCAAGCACGTCAGAAATTATCAACAGCACAATGATCCTTTATCTGATTTATTGCACCTGGATTTATCAGTATTCAATTTGGTGTAATTGCATATATTGCAGTACTGTGTTGCATATATTTATTGTGATTATTGTGTTTATTTCACACTTCCCACACACTGTATTTCATGCATTATATCAAAATCTTTCAGAAACGGTCAACAGTTAAGTCTTCATGACAACTTCCATTCATCTTCGAGCCCAAGAAGACTCCCAGTGTTGTGAAAAAGTATCACAACCTGAAACTGCAAATATTGTTTTTTTCTTTAGAATGGCTATAGTTCTTAACTCCCTCAAGACAGTCTCAGTTTTACACTGAGCAGTGCACAACTAGCAGCTTCACTTTCAAGTTTTTCAAATTAATTAAGTCTCAGAGGCATTTGAAACCGGCCACTCAACAACTATGGCTCATTTGGGATGCAACTTTCAAAGTTCAATGAAAACAGTGGGAGGAGAGGGTGGGTGAAAGGAGCTCAAGAGCTAGTGCTGCAGGAAGTGTTGATATGGCAGATTTACTGCTTGCAAACTGTAACTGCATGTATGCATGCATTCCTCCGTATGCTATCCACACCTCCCAACAAATTGAATACCATTGTAGTCCTGGAGGTAACAACAGATGATGAGGGCACTTGCCAGTGACGTCCAGCCATTTTCCCAAAAGCTAGCACGCAGCAGACCACATGTATAGGTCCAGTCTGCTTCTGGTGAATGTACAGCTTCGCAATTATGCATCACCGGTCACAGAACTAGCTATGTATAATATTATACTGCACTGTCTAGAACTTTGACAGGCTGTTGATATTTGATTAACTATGCGAATCATCTTCTGTACTTCCAACCCAAATTTATGCCATCTATACGCATGCACAACAGTATGTCAGCCTTGCCAAGTACTAAAAAATGGCAGCATCTATAGCGCCAGGTTACCACATTCTTGGCTGAAAATGGGAGAATTCCATGGAGAACTATTACAAGTAGCTGAGCTCGCTTCGCTCGCTCAGCTACTTCCCCCTTGTTCGCCTACCGTGCGTAATCCGGCGCCGGACAGCTCTCTGCGTCCCGGCTTCAGCTGCTGCTCCCGGACCCGATTGCGGCATCCGCTTCCACTGCTGCTCCCCGTTTGCCTCCGCCTCGCGTCCAGCTGCTGCTCCCGGACCCGATTGCGGCATCCGCTTCCACTGCTGCTCCCCGTTTGCCTCCGCCTCGCGTCCAGCTGCTGCTCCCCGATTGCGCCCGCTTCAGCTGCATGCTGCTCGCCGCCCGATCACGTCCGCTTCGACTGCTGCTCCCCAATTGCGTCCGCTTGAACTGCTGCTCGCCCGATTGCGTCCGCTTCGACTGCTGCTCCCCGATTGCATACTAGATTCCAGCCCATGCCCGGGCCCGGAGTTCGAGGTTCAGTAAATAAATTAAAGTACGAAGGTCGCGCGTCACTGTAGTCTGTCCCGCCCCACGAACATCCCACTTCCGTCACTCACACACACACACACACACACACACAGACACGTACCCCGGTAAAATCTTAATGTATTGATAGTGGAAGCCCAGTGTAGTGTACGCTTGTGTGTAGTCATTTCCTGTTGGCTCTGGCATTGTTTGGTTACCATGGTAATTAGTGATCACATGATTCTTATTATCATTACTTAGCCTACCCTATTGGAAAGGTCATTTGGCCCGAGCAACTTAAATTGGTATGGCCGAATGCATGCTGCACAGTTCTGTTGGGAATGTCTGCATGAAGTGCTGACCAAGGAGAACAAAACATGATTGTACAAACAGCTAGCTGGATGTGTATAATAGTACAGCTAGCAAGCTAGCTACAAGCAAGCTAGCTACAAGCATCCATGAGCGTATGTGCTGAGGTGTTCCCGACAGTCATAAGCTCTTTGTGGGTCTCAACCTGGGGGTGTGGCATGGGAGACAGGGTCGAATGTGACAGAGATACTCACATCTATATCTGCACACTGCACAGACTCCATCGGGCATATTGAGCTCACCCATGACCCAAAATTGTTTATCTCATTGTCATTTCTGGCAGTTGGGCCACATTTCTTGTTTCTCAGGTCTTAGAAAGGGGGAGTGGCCTAAAAAGTGTTAGTTAACAAACCAACAGGGATCCACTGCAATAGTACAAACACGGAGAGTCAGTTGCACCGATTACGTTGACTCCACCCTTTTATTCTAAAAAAAAAGCAGTGAGTCGGTGCAACATCACATTCATTTGGTCTGGCATTACCGTAACAGGCGTCTACAGTAAAACATGGGCTAAAGAGCTCTATATAGGTAGATACTTCATTGTATAGTATAGTACTTAGCAGCTTATAGTTTCAGTGGTGAGAAATCACACAAAAAGCCCTGCCCCACCTTCTGACAGATCTTCCCAGCATGCTGTGAGCCTCTTGCAGAAGGTCACTGGTGAGGAGTGGAGCAGCACCTTTTGCGGGAGGAGAGGGAAGTCAGGGAGCGTAGGGCACCCTCTGCTTCTGGCTTAATTGTGTGTCTCAATATCCACCGAGATATCCTGAGGGAGGGATATGGAGGGAGGAGGAGGGATATAGAGAGAGGGATGGATTTGAAAGGATGGCTATTGAGTAGTGCTGGGCGATAGTATCGAAACATACGCTTGTATCGATGGCCTACAAATATATATATCGTCACTAGTCTGCGAATATTGCGGAATTGCGCATGCCGTGCTGGGGCATTACGCTAATGCATGCGCAGTCTGCATCAGCCTGCATGCCACGTGAAAACAACGGCCATACCTGCTGAGTGCCTGAGAGAAGAATCTTCATCCACTTTTTGATGGAGTTTGGGATTTTCAAAGCACACTGACGGTCGGATCACTGATTCAAGCAAGGTAGGTATGCCTATAGGCGTTGAGATAGTAGCTAGATACTAGCCAGACTGCCAGTTGCTTGTGTATGCAACTGAGAGTTACAACATAGAAATGATGATAGCCATGGGCTTCTACCACTTCAGAATTCAATTTTAGAATGTGGGCAGGGAGTGGGACTGGCTATACACCCAGAGGGAGGGACAGAGGGAGGGAGGGAGGGAGGGAGGGAGGGAGGGAGGGAAGAGGGAGGTCTTGTACCTTTTCAACTCAACATCTTAGACTGACAACTTTTGTGTTATTTGTATCGTCACGACACACTATTAAACTACTACTTGAGACTATACTGGAGGAATGGCACACCAAGAGGCAGGAGGGCAGAGAAGGTGAGACTGCCATGGCCATTCAATCAGTAGTTGAAGCTTACCGGCAATGGTGGCTGGAAGCAGGCTGGCTCCAGTCTGTTGATGCCACGACCAGACATGTTCAGCCAGTCCGACAAGTTCTGCTCCAAGTCTGCATGTAGCCCGTTGTACCAGTTCTAGGAGGACAGCTGCAGGTCAGACCATCCTTGATCAAGTTCATTAGTTTCTGCGGGTTGTTCAACAATGATGGCTCGGCCAGAAGTTCTGTGTGAAGTAAGGGAGTATGGATGTGAGGGGGTGTGGGTGAAGGAGTGTGGAGGTGAAGTAAGGGAGTGTGGAGGTGAGGGGGTGGGGATGGAGGTGAGGTGAGGGGGTGTGGATGTGCAGAGGAGGTTGGCCACAGCACACGTCACGAGTAATTATTCACTTTCTGTCATGTGACAAGTGGACGGTTGTTAAAAGTTATTGCAGATAGCCCTACGAATAGAAGACCGCTTCTGGGGCTGCTATAGACTGTTCCCAGTTGGAAATCGTTGAACGCGCTTTGCAAATCGACGAGACGGCACCGAACCTCCACTCGAGTCTCGCAGGCCAGATGTTTGCAGCGAGCGTGGAGACCATCTGGCCCGGGAGACTACTTCCACTTCTTTCTGCCATGGCGCAGCTGAATCTTGAGGGGCTCGGCCTTTTATAACAACAGCAGATGCCTACGATTCCCTGCGAGTCAAGATTCCAGTTGATTGAGCCGGGGCGCGATGGTGAAACTGTCGAAACAAAGTCTATGGAAAGTACATGTACTGTACTTAACATGCATTACGTAATCGGATTTCAAGTGACTTTAATGAGACCTGATTAGAAAAGGTCACCCTTGGCCATCCTCCTCAGGTGGATGTGTTAGTAGAGTGGCTGTAGGCATAGGTAATTTGTGCGGGTACATGTCTGTGGTTTCAGTACATGTCTGTGGTTTTGTCATGACCTTGTACTGAGGATTTCAGGTTGCTTGTCCCAGATCCATTCAAGAAATTTGCATAAGTATGGCCATGGAAAACTGCCTTTGCACTTGAAATCTAAGCTAGCTGGGAATTGGCAAATTATTGTGTTCATTCAAATGATTCTGTGTTCGTTTACGGCAAGACAGCTACGCCATATAAATAGTGAAGGCGCACACTGCGCACTCTCTCACCAGTGCACAGGCGCCGAAAATTTGAAATGGATCTTGGACAAGCAACTTGAAATCCCCCTTAGTGTTGAGTTTCTGTGCTGCGTCTGTATTCAGGTCCTCGTTGCTATAGTAATAACTATTGCTGCTGTTTGGTTAAGGAGCATACCGCCACGCATTACTACAGATGTGAGGGAGTGTGGAGGTGAGGATGTGGAGGTGAGGGTGTGGAGGTGACATAAGGGAGTGTGGAGGTGAGGGATGGGTTTGGCGAGGAGGGGTAGAAGGGATATTATGAAGAGTGCTTCAATGCCAAGAGTTCGTGACATCCAATGGATTCCCATGGAGCACGGACAATGATACAGAGGGATAGGACGGACAGTGTGATATTGTGGGTTGAAGCGGGGGGCTCGTGGACAGTGTCACCTGTCCTGTGGTACAGTGGGATTCCAAACTGGGTACATTAGCAAACTTGGACAGGAATTGTAGTGGTTCCCGGCCGGCTGCTAGAGTTCTGTTAGCCATGAGGATAGCATGAGATTTGAGATCAGCTACACGTGAAGTTGAACAGTGCGTGTATATCAAAAACTCCACACACTGTAGGCAACAAAAGCTGTGTGGGACGAGGGAAGGAGGCTAGGGTACGAGCACGCGGTGAAAGACCTCACGCCAGGAACGAAAATTCCTGCCACTGTCCATGACAACAGTGGCATGCCTGCTAACACAGGTCCTTCACATTGAAGACATCGGAAGCATGCATGAGCTAGTAGTGAGAACATTAATTTTGATCAGGCACCCTAACTTCTCCTGCAAATGCTAACTTCTCCTGCAAATGCTGTGCTGCGGTATTGTTCGCACTTGTGCCCATGAATACCGTATAGCGGGATATTTTCGTAGGTGCAAAATTTCATATAAGTGGCCATAAGCCCCTCAGCAGAAATTTTAGTATTTTAATTTTTGTATTCACCTGCGCGCATTGCCACGCCCCCTAGCACTACGCATACGCAAATAAGTGTTGTCTTTCTGTTTTCGGTTGAGGTAATGCACAATGGTGAGAGGGTACGTCTACAATGCTGATATCTGGGCCTCTGTTGTTGGTAAGAATTTCGGAATAGCCGCCTGGTTGGCGGCATACTCGCCGTCGTTGCTAGTCTCGCGAGGCCAGACCCCGCGAGACTAGATTGTTGCTGCTCAGTGAACTGACTTACTTTCATTTGTTGCACTTCCCACGCTGAGTCTCGTTATCGTAGCAGGCTAACGGGTGTAGACGGGTCCACTGGAGTCTGGAAGGCCGTTCGAAGGCTAGAAATACCGTTATAAAACCCCACCACTTGCTCGCCGCTTCCACGTGTTCGATTGCCTGTTCAAAATTTGATGTTAAAATTTCGACGTTTAAAATTTTCGTAGTTTTTATTTTCGTATCTCGAGGCTTCGTACGAAATATACAAAAATTAGCACTGTACAAAAATTTTCCGCTATACGGTAGCAATTTACAGTACGTGTACCTTAAAGTCACTATTGTTTGCGGGTACTAACTTTAGTAAATTGGGCATGCAGCTGACTGGCGAGTATTAATTTTAGCGTTTTAACTCACCAGAGCTGCTGCCAACTAATCCGTTCAAGTGGCAACCACGCTGCTCAGTCTGCTGGTAAAGGCTAGTTCAACAGGTAGGACAAACTCACTGATGTCTCAGGTCTTGCTCTCACCTCGTAGATAGCCTCTTATTTTTACCCCGCGCGCGCATGCGCGAAGCGGGGTTAAGCAATCGGTTTTGTCCGTCAGTCAGTCAGTCAGTCAGTCAGTCGTCTGTCTGTCAGGCGAAAAAAAATTGAAATCTCGCCACATAGACCCTCATAAACCATCGAAATGGAGTCAAACAATAGCAAATAGCAAAAAACTGCTCTATATGTACCTGACTGAAGTCAAGGCGCTCCGTTTCGCTGTATTTCGGCTAATTCCTACTTTTCAAAACTATTCATAACATTGGCTCCACCTCTTCGTGACCTCAGAGTCCCATCAAGAACAAGACACGCAGTGCATTTCGAAACTTCATACTTCGAGATGACCGCTAGGAAACAGTATTTTCTCACGATCTATGAACTTCACAGACATCGTGGCTATTGTTTCGGCTGTTTTTCCAGCTATTTCCTATTATTCGTAACGTTTGGCCCCACCTCTCCAGCTTCACAATATAATTATGTTGTATATACGGTAAGCGGTCACTCCCACACCTTGGATATGGCCATACACGAACACAGTATATGCGATAGTAGCCTCGTTCCCAGGGGCCTGGGAACGAGGCTAACGCAATAGCCGCCCTGTTCGATGCGCATCGGCAGAGATGTCACGTCGATTGTAGCTGCACCGCATGCATCCTGACGTTCAGCGCGGGGTATGTGTTCTATGAACACCTCTAGTTTTTTATAAGAAACCACCATGTAGAGTGGCTAACGAGGTAACTGGAATAGCATGAATGCTAATATTAACCAGTACCCCGGGACCAACGGCTTTACATCCCCTCCGAAGGATGCGGTGTGAACTGTATCAGGTGAAAACACCTTCAAGAACACACCTACTCATTTTTAAGAAATACCGTTACGAATGCCATTGCTTGCTCACCGCTTCCACGTGTTCGATTGCCCGTGCAAAATTTGACGTTAAAATTTCGACTGTTAAAAATTTTCGCAGTTTTTATTTTCGTATCTCGAAGCTTCATACACAAATTTGCACCGTACGAAAATTTCCCGCTATACGGTATCCATAAGGAAGGAGAGGAATAATCACACTTTCAGGTTTCCTACACTCAACACCCACATGGTATATGGTATGGTATAGCACCTGTGGTCCCTCAACAAACACACACTCCAATTTCAAGTCTATCTGTCCTCACCGTTACAAGGGGTATGCAAAGTGATGGAAGGCGGCAAACGTTCTGTAGGTCACTGCTACTTGGTAGTGGGCACAGCGCTGTATCGATCTGCAGCTGCAAGTAGCAAGAGATATACAATCATGTTGTTTACCTGGAGGCACCAACACTTCACTCATTGAGCAACCATTTTGAACTACCCAACCATGCAGACAAGCAGCTTCCACGACATCAGGAGCGCATAATGAGGTAGAGAGCAGAGGGAAGGGAGGAGCATGAAACGACCACGCAAAAGATGAAAAATTGAAAACTTTCCCACGGTAGTCCCGTTACTACATATCTTTAGCTCGCACGTGTACGGAGACTTCAAGAAGGATGACTACTAGAAGACAGAAAAGGCCTGTATCAAGACTCCAATTGTAGCGAGGCAGGGGAATGACATACAGACCTCAACAAAGTGCTGTATGACGATGCAGTCGACCGAGCCACTGCATACAGTCATCTCGACTATAGTGGAAAGAACCGCCACTTCTGTTTTTCCTGGAGTTCATGACTGCTGGGAAACATCCCGCAACACTTACGGACACTATCTCCTCTCTCTCCCATCAAGATTTGGCCCATCGCTGTAGTCGGTCAATGGTATCACAGAAAATCAACAATACACGTGCGTGCTAAAAATAGTAACGGGACTACAGTGGGAAAGTTTTCACTTTAACGTGGTCATTTCACGCTCCTCCCTTCCCTCCGCTCTCTACCTCATTATGCGCTCCTGACGATATCTAGATCCGTACATCAAGGTATCACTCAAGCTTCACTGCATGACAACCTGCTGATGCTGGAATGGGTACACTTCACTAGAAGACGCTTCTTCATTGTGTGGTGTAACTAACCCCCCCGGGGTCTCTTCCTTGCCACATTCTCACGAGTTCATAACAAAATGGCTTCTTTGATTCCTGGACACGAGTTACTCAGTGTCCAGTATAATAGCGATGTATACATACCATAAATACTATTATGTATTATAGTATTTATACTCAGCCAACCTGGTAAATCATATCAGCCAGGATCTCGCCCAGGACCATCATCAACGGTCGAAATACACTAGGTTAGTAGGTGGGTAGCTAAATGAAGTTGAACTTTGCCCTTTTCACACCGCGGTTCGAACATGTCCGGTCCATGGCTTGTGATTTTGTCGTCATTGTTGGACATGCTGCGCATGCGCTGTCACAATTTTTTTGAACCAGCATGCAGCAAGGTGATACAGCTACAGATAGGATAATCAGAGCCAGAGGTGAGTGCAGTAGCTGAGTAGCAGAGATATTGGTACAAGAATAGCTTCAATACCTCATAAAGTAATTTTCCGCTTTATCTGGGGCAGGCAAATGGAACACCTGACGTACTGTTGAGGGCATGTTCAAATTCACCAGTAGATCTAGATCTCTATGCTATCTAGCCTCATTCTCAGGCCCCTGCCCAACTTTTCATCGGGGAGATCCTGGTACATGCTTCCTCATGTGCGCATATTTTATGTAATTCAGGGGTGAATCCTGGAAAAAATTTGGGGGGGACTGTCATCCGGCAACTGCAGAGAATAGAGGCGCGTAGTGCTGATCCAATCTCGTATCTTGATTCATTCTGACTGTCACAAGCTGTTTACCGTTGGAAGAAGTCCAGCATTGAGCTTCGTGTTAACTTGCTGCTGCTGGTTCCAACACTGTAAGTTGGGCCCACGTGTAAACAAGGGGTGTGGTCAGAAGTGGAAAGGGGGGGCTGTAGCCCCCCTCCGCCCCTGCTGTAATTGACAAACAGCTAATAAAGCGAAGTTTCACATAATGTTGAACAATGTTCAATGCTTGTTGACAGTCAACCCCCGATACATGATTGTTGTAAGTTACCTTTGCTGTTCTGAGCCCCATGTTTGTTGCATAGTTGTTGTTCCCAGGCATTATCTCGTCCACGGCTGCGAGATAAAATCTGGGCAGAGGCCTGGGAATGAGGCTACTCACTCGCAGCGTTTGTTGCTTGCAGTACTTCAGCTTCACTTCGTGGTCGTTCTGAATGCCCAATTACACACTCCAAGCCATGCAATTACATATACATATCCGCTCCCTGACTTAAGAATTACCATCCCAGGTGCCATATTGAACGGCCCACGATGACCCTTTTTCAGGAATCCAGTGCCCCATGGCAGTAAATTTAGCGGCCCACAATGCCCATTACTCAGAATCTAGCACCCCACAATACAGTAGCTATGTAGCGCTGCAAGTTGGAAGTTAGCACCCCACACTGTATTTAGTCCACCCCACCCCCCCAGATTAAATTTTGTGCCCCAGAATAAGGAGTGCCATAATTATGCACAGAAGTCAATCAATGTTGCGCACGTGCAATGCTCTATTCTTTTCATTCCTGTTTCTAGCCGCTAGTGTGTGCAGCCATCATCATGGGTCACGGTGGAACTGGTGAAACTTCACAAGGTCCCCAACGCAGTACCAACCGCAAGAGCATCAAGGAGCGCAGTAAGAGTACCAATAACAAGAAGCGGGCCAATGGCAAGGAGCGTGGCCGAAGAGATGTTTCCATTTCCAGTTCAAGCGAACCTACAGGTATAGAAGAGAGTGCAAGTGGCATACGAGTGATTGGTTGTTCGGAAAAGAGCAACAAACGGAAAAGATCACATCCTTCAATTGAAGGTGGCACAGCAGAACCCAAACCAAAGTAAGTACCGCTACCATTGTGTGTGTCCTGGACTGGGGGCCAGGTTCTCTCACATGGAGAGAGTCTGGTCAAATTGCTTTCATGTTGCACAATCAGCAGTAGGAAGGCTAACTAAGATATTCATCCAGTTTGTAAATCTGCAATCCCTCCACAGAGTCCACGCAGGCGAGAAGCCATTCCAGTGTGAGTTCTGTCACAAGTGTTTTGGACAAAGTGGCACTCTTAAATGTCACCTTAGGATACACACAGGAGAAAAACCATTCCAGTGCGAGTTCTGCGCCAAGAGGTTCACCCAAAATGCACATTGCCAATCACACCGCAGAGTCCACCTGGAGAGAAGCCATTCCAGTGTGAGTTCTGCCACAAGCGCTTTAGACACAGTTGCGATCTTAGAAGTCACCTTAAGATACACACAGGAGAAAAACCATTCAAGTGTGAGTTCTGTGACAAGTGCTTTGGACGAAGTAGCACTCTTAGACGTCACCATAGGATACACACAGGAGAAAAACCATTCAAGTGTGAGTTCTGCCCCAAGAGGTTCACCCAATATGCACATCGCCAATCACACCACAGAGTCCACACTGGAGAGAAGCCATTCCAGTGTGAGTTTTGTCGCAAGTGCTTTGGACGCAGTGACCATCTTAGAAGTCACCTTAGGATACACACTGGAGATAAACCATTCCTGGTCAGCCCCCCCAAATACATGTGCCAGTGGTGTGGGAGGTCATTCCAAAAATCGTATCTTCCTGAGCATTTCAGGATTCACCAACAGATTCCCCATAAGTGTGAAATCTGTGGCAAGATATACACCACATCCAAGTACCTCAAGAGGCACATCAGAAGGTGTCACAAGCACTGAGCATCACCAAGAACCTTGCACCCAGCGATTCCTCATGAACAACATATGTAACGATCAACAGCACAATCAACCATTATCTGATTTTTGTATATACCTGGATTGATCAGTACTGGTGTAATTACATCACATCATATTATGTGTTCATATTATTGTGTTACATAATTGTGTTCATTTCACACTTCACATGCAGACACTGTATTTCTATCATAAAAGAAACAGACCTTTATGATTCATCTTCGAGTCTTTTCCTGCCTAAGAAGACCCCCAGTGTAAAATCGGTTTTCTTTTTCTGTCTTTAGACAGGCTAGTTCTTGCATGACTCTCTCACGATGGTTTTCAAGCGCCTCTGAGACTTCTAAGTTGTGAAAAGCGATATCGGATCGTGAGTGTAAAATGTTGCTGTTTTACTTGAAACTGCCCACTCAACAACTATGGCTTCATTTGTACACCACTTTCAAAGTTCAATCAAATAACCCCCAAAATGGTCAACAAATACAAGGCAGAAAAAAAAAAGACTGTCAGTGGCCTAATCTCAGACTCACTGTCACGCGCAAAAAGTACATAGCAACCGTAATTGTGCAGCAGCACGCCCTAAAATTGCAAATCCAGACTGGAACCTAGTTGAGGTGTAACGTGTCAGAACTACTATAAACCATTCGACGAAGCAAAGGTTTAATGCCTAGCTGATTTTCACAATACTTGCATGGACTTACTGCTGAAGAAAATGGTACATGGAATCCGATCCCTTTGTAGGATGAAAATGAGTACAAGTTCTTAGCTAGCAATACTTTGTGCATGACTGTCAACTAGCTATTTGTTTAAATTTCTACTTAGCTATCACAAGGTTTGTATACTACTGGAGAACACTGACAGTATATTTTGATGTTGTTTATGGAAGAGTCCTGTTCAGCTATGACAATGTGCCTTGTTTGGATAAATATATGGATAGACAAAAGGCAGGATGTGGGTTAAGGTAGCTAGCAACCTATCTTAAGTTGAATAGCAATGGATGATGTCGCTGACATGAATGTCAAGTCATCTACTGACCTACCTTTGGAATCCAGAGTAGCCATGCTGAATGCTGATCAGCGGCGTATTTTTGACAACGTGAAAAGCCATCTCCTCCATCAACAACAGCACGAAGAGAAGAAATGTCACTGCAGTGACTTGAAACCGCTACGCATGTTTGTCAGTGGCGTTGGAGGTACTGGTAAGTCGTTTCTAATTGAAGCCATTCTAATTGTGTACGGCGTGGCTGTCCAACTGATGAAACTATTCGTACTCTTCAACAGCGAGTCATACAGGCCTGTCTGTCTCAGATAAATTTCATGAGCTTCAGGAATCTGGTCAAATGCCTGTATGTCTGCTGCCGACTAGAAAAGCGTGCAGTGTCATAAACACAAGATGATGACAACATCTGCATTGGTTGCAAAGGACACTACAAAGAGGAGGAAGCAGAAATGTGGATTGGTTGTGATGTCAAGGAGAATCACTGGTGGCACTATAGATGTGCTGGATATTGCCGAAAGCCATCAGCAAAAACAGTCTTCTGCTGCTCTTTGTGCAAAACCAGTGAGTCTAACAATACTAGTGAACCCACAGTGTTTCAAGACATCTCTTATATCGCCACAGGTCAGATGAAAAGGGCGAAGAAGAATTAAAGCAGGAAGTTGTGAACTCATATGATTTGTAACAGGACCCACTATTAGGTGAACTTGTTTTCCCACTATTCCACATTAGTATACCCTAGTGAACTTTGTTGGTATTGTTGTTTTCCACATTACTTATAATACAGACAGGCCCGTAGGCTCAATTTTTACAGGGGGGGTTCTTCTTTGAATATGAAGTGGACCAAACCATCTGGCAGCGCGCGAAGCGCGCAGTAGCTAGGGGGGTCTGGGGGCATGCCCCCCCCAGGAAAAATTTTGAGTTTTAGATGCTCTGAGATCGATTCTGGTGCAATTTGTAACAGAGATCTCAACTCTCACGCATTTCACTTGCAACTCACGCTCACGCATACCGCTACGGTTGTCCTAATAGGCCAGCAGGAAAAGGTAAAATCCCTGAAACCACAAATTGGGTTATGACGCCCCTTGTCAAAACCATAGATATTATTATCTATGTCAAAACGAGTTACATGTAGCCTGGCTAATTAGCCACACAGCGCGCGCAATGCCCAATTAGCGTGTGTAGGTATCCTGTTCAGTAGGTTACACTAATTGGCACTCCCGGATAGCTGTTATGTGCATGAACTAAGCAACAAGCTTTGTGATTTCTATGGCTGAAACAGTAAGGAGGATATCAGTGATGCTTAGCAACTGCCAGTACCTTCATGGAAAGAAAGGATGACCAGCAAAGCTCCATCAAGCATTTTACTGGTGCAGATGTGTGCAAGTCTGATTTGATAGCATAATTATATCTCACTCATTTTTACATAGTCTCGTGGGCCACTCTTTTTGTCATTCATTGCCAATTATATTCGATTCTACTTATCTGGTTGAGGTCCCTGTACTCGGCTAAACTGTTACTGTTGAGTTTGATATAATACATGGCTATCATGATGCATATCTCTGCTTATACCTGAGTAACAAGTTGTTCTTGTTCATTGTTTCCAAGAAGTAACCAAAAGTGTATTTGTACAAAGCAAATAAAAACTCTACATGTAGGAGTATGGCGAATTGATGGGCCTGAATGTCTTCTCAATGACCTTGATCTGGGGTTGGAATGTGGAAGCAAGAAATAGGAAATGAGAATGAGGGTAGACAGTATAGCTTCAACAGCTACAAATGGCGTTGTGTGGGTAAGGCATTTTTAGCTCGTACGAGTCATGCTTAGGTCTTAATCTATAGGAGGTCTGGATGGATTGTTGATGGTTGACCCCAAGGTACATTAACGAAGCTTGTAAGCTAACTTGTACATTGCTGCACATAAAGAGCATAGCTTGCAAGCATTGGTTAACTAATTCACTTGCACGCTCATTAACCGGTTTTGTACGGTCCTAGGGTTACTAGGGTTAGGCTAGTCTCGGAACCAGAGCCTTCGCGGGGAGGAGGAAGGGTCTGGGCATGTGCCCACATTCGAGTTGTCCCTACAGAATGCAATTATGCATGGTAATTAGCGACTGGTGGTGGCACCACACACACATTTGTTGACAATCTGCTCGTTGATCCCCTCAACTTTCGTCAAGTACTCTGGTGAAATACGGAAAAGCACAGCGATTTGTCGTAACAGAAAAACCGGCCATTTCCATGATGCAATTTTCAATGAACGATTCTGATTGGTCAGGTGAACATTCTGTCCTGGGGACAACTCGTATGCACATGAGTGCCCAGACCCTTCCTCGTTACTGTATTAAAAGGGTCTGGTTCCAAGACTAGGCTTAGGCCACTAGACAGTACATGGTAATATTCTTGCAGTTCAGATAGCACTGAAGGAGGCAAAGGAGCCATGTTGGATCTCTTGGACACCAGCAGTAGAAGCTATCTGGACCGCGGGATCTGGTTTAATGATTTACCCACTCACACATTGTCTAGGTCCTCTGATGGCACTGACGTTACAGGCCGGTAACTCGCCAGACTGCCAGTGGTTGGAGGGTTTGACAAATACCTCAGCGTACGAGCAGCAAGCGGGGGAGGTAGCCTGAGAACGAGGCATTTAATTATAATCTGGGAACGAATCAGCATCACGCGTCTAACGAAATCGGCATCATGCATCCGATGCAATTACTGTCTGCTGTTAGTACTCAGAGCATATCCTGCCACATATCCGTGCGAAATGCAAAGAAGCGATCTATACAGGGAAAAGAGACACTGCCTAAGGCAAAGGAGAGAGAGTCTGACAGATTGACGAAGAAGCGATGTATACAAGGAGAGTTTAGCGGAGACAAGTAAGACAAACGTTTAGTCTAGGCCATGGTACGTACATATACAGTGTTGACAGTGTCGAAGGGTGTAGAACATCGCTAACGTCTTCGTATTCTTCCTGGCAACGCTTAGCCATCTTCAACCTCAATCAGCAACTTCGAACAACTAAACTTCGCACGCTGAACTGACTTTGGCACCTTCGTTTTTCTTCCACAGGAAACCACGCCTACTATACTATTACAGATTGTGAGCGTGCGCGCGCGAGGCACAGACACTGCGCATGCGTATTCCTAGTATTATTGTGCCTTGTTTGGATAAATTATATTCATGATTGGATAGACAAAAGGCAGGATGTGGGTTATATAAGGTAGCTAGCAACCCTATCTTAGGTTGAATCACCACACACTCTGATTGCATCCACCAGCTGATGTACCATTTTCTTCAGCATTAAGTACATGCACCATAGAAGTTTTTCTCTCACATTCTCAAGATTGATATTAGTTTGCAGCCTGTGCAATTATTGAATGATTGTTGGCAGCTTTTGGCTGGTATCATTATGAGACATAATGAAGCAGCTGTTGTTTTCATGAACCTTGCAAATTGGAGATGGTACATGCGTACAGGGTCAGATCAGTAGTCCTCTTGTTATACACACACTACTAACAGCTAGCTACGGAGTTTGGTCGCTGCTCTCAGTGATAGAGATCGACATGCCAGTTTTATGCACTTGGTGCACAAATTTGCTGATTGTGTAACCGTTATGCGTTTACCGTCTCCACTTTGCAACGTTCATGAAAACTGCAGTACTGCTTAGAATCTACATATATATAGTAACATATACTCTCACTATCACTGACAGCAGCTGGATATGCTCCACTGATAGCAGCCCACGGGTGGAGGTGGGGGAACACAGAGACATTATATAGCACCTCATTGATAGGGGAGGGTTATTGCACTGCAACAGGTGAACACCGGTCCTAAGGCAAGGTGTATAACGCCGTTGGATTTGGCCCATGTGGTGTGGCAACTGCTCTGCTGGTAGGCAGATAGGGCGAACTCACTTTTCGGAATGATATACACCTTCAGGTTTTACTCTCACCTCACGAGTACGTACACACTCTGATTGCATCCACCAGCTCGTAGTGCATAGCTATAGTATAGCCTGAGGCCCTCACTCCCAGGCTGCTAGCTTATGGCTTGTCTACATGTAGCTATATGATGTCTCAAACTGCCAATGTGGGTTCAAGATTTGATTTCCCCTTAAATTGCACTAAAATTGGTTCCTGCAAAAAATAATAAATTATGTACATTGCCTGGGCTGACAGTCACACTTTTATCGTCCTCCGACTTCTTTGGTGCATGCCTGAGATTTACCTCTTCCAGGAATGTTCATGCACAAGAATGCCCACTTGAAGCATGCCATGCAGTTCAAATGGTAGTCATCTCCATAAGCCACTTGTGGCATGCAGTGACTGGAGTCTGGGGTCCGTACACGTATGTTTCAATATTGCGATTGCTGTTTACACTGGCACTGGCCACCATTAATTACGTGGTTTTTGTAAAGTGTTTGCAAACTGCATTTGTTTTGAAGCTGCTTTAACATGTAATACACTTAAATTTTATCAATAATCGGTTGTGTTTACTGGTGTGCTTCAGAAAGAAGGCCACACCAATTTAAAGTTATGTTGCTCGGGCCTGACTGACCCGGTTTTTTGCCGCTGCTGGGAATGTCTGAATGTTGACCAAGGATCGAGAACAGAACTGTAATATCTATTTGTAAGCCCAGCTAGAAAGAACGCAAAAACTAATTATAATGATACACACAACTAGATGTGTATAATAGTACACTAGCTAGCTACAAGCATCCATATCTGCAATCTTTTGAGTGGAATGGCACCAACTGACCAGCGTATGTGCTGAGGTGTTTTCCCGACAGTCATCTCCTTGCGGGTCTCAACCTGGGGGTGTGGCATGGGAGACAGGGCTGAATGTGGTCATGTGACAGAGATAATCACATCGATCTGTACAGAGACTCTATTACACCATAGCAAATCGAGTCCACCATTCCAATATTTCCGTGTCATTTCTTGTCGCTCAGGTCATTGAAAGGGGGAGTGGCCTAAAACTTAGGCTAAAAGTGCTTTAGCTAACAAACCAACAGGAACTACAATAGTTTTGTATGCAAACACGGAGAGTTAGTTGCACTGATTACGTTGACTCCACCCTTTTTGTGAGTCGGTGCAACAACAGATTCATTTGGTCCAGCCTTATGGACGTCTGCAGTAAAACATGGGCTAAAGTAGGGCTCGAGCTAAAGGTAGACACTGTATTGGTAGTACTTAGCAGCTTCAGGATTGGTATAGTTTCAGTGGTGAGAAATCACACAATAAGTCCTGCCCCACCTTCTGCAGAGATCCTCCCAGCACATCGTGAGTCTCTTGCAGAAGGTCACTGGTGAGGGGTAGAGCAGCACTTCTTGTGGGAGGAGAGGGGGGTCAGGGAGTGGAGGGCACCCTGGGGGAGGGAGGGAGGGAGGGAGGGAGGGAGGGAGGGAGGGAGGGAGGCAGGCAGGCAGAGAGGGGAGGGAGGGAGGGAGGGAGGGAGGGAGGGAGGGAGGGAGGGAGGGAGGGAGGGAGGGAGGGAGGGAGGGAGGGAGGGAGGGAGGGAGGGGGGAGGCAGAGTGGGAAGGAGGGAGGGAAGGAGGGGGAGGCAGAAAGGGAAGGAAGGAGGGAGGGAGGGAGGGAGGGAGAAAGGGAGGGAGGGAGGGAGGGAGGGAGGGAGGGAGGGAGGGGGAAAGGGTGGAAGGGAGAGGGAGGTATGTCTTGTACCCTTTCTCCTTTAATTCCACATCTCTTAATTACATCTCCCACATGCATATGAACCAGATGACATAATAAACTATACTGGAGGAATGACACACCAAGAGTCAGGAAGGGGCAGAGAAGGTGAGACTTCAATCAGTAGATGAAGTTTACCTGCAGTTCCTGAAGTTCAGTATCCAGTGAGTCCATGGCAATGGTGGCTGGGAACAGGCTACATGTAGCCCCAGTCCGTTGATGCCACGACCAGACATGTTCAGCCAATCCGACAAGTTCTGCTCCAGGTCTGTATGTAGCTCGCTGTTCCAGTTCTATGAGGACAGCTGCAGGTCAGACCAAGTTCATTAGTTTCTGCGGGTTGGTGTTTGGTTCAACAATGATGGCCCGGCCGGACGTTCTGTGTGAAGTAAGCAAGTGAGGGGGTGTGGAGGTGAGAGTGTGGAGGTGAGGGAGTGTGGAGGTGAAGTAAAGGAGTGTGGAGGTGAGGGAGTGTGGAGGTGAGGGGGTGGAGATGATAGAGTCAAGGGTGCATCGAGCCACCGGGCATGCATGCGAGAGGGCATGCAACTTCCTATAGCGCATGTATAGACGGCATAGTGCTGAGTGTTACTAAAAATAACGTTTCCGGTTAAGCATGTGAAATTGCGTGCACGGTATGGTTACGGACGTTCGACGGAATGTTTTCCTGGTCTCGTGGACCAGACTAGTAGTGGGTGTGGCGAGAGACTGGCCCGCGAGACTAACGCTTTCCTGGGAGATGGCAGCAAGGAAGATGACTTCGAGTGCCACTGATTTCGGTATAGAAACGCCATCCAAGCGGTCTCTAGCCCAAGTACGTCTTCTAGTCCGGGTACCTCTCCTATCAGTGTAGCAGGCCAGATTCGGAGAAAGTATTGCCGGATGCAAGCCCAACATTCGCCGCTCCTGACAACAGCTCGACGTTTGCTGTTGCAGAAGTTGGAGGGAGGGAATGGTAGCATCGAAAGGGGCTCACTCTAGGTAGCTAGATCCTCGTCAAAGACGACCGCTGCAGACGGAATGCCAGCCATATCAAATAAAGTGACCGCATAATGGGTGCGTGTCTACAGAGCTCGTGCTATACAGTCCAAATTTGAATTCTATATTTAGTAACACTCAGCACTTTGCTGTCTACGAGCCTCTCGGCGGCTGGATGCACCCTTGGTAGAGTGCATGTGCTGTAGGCATAGTTACAGCAGAGTAGGTACAGTGCTAATTTGTGCTGGTACATGTCTGTGGTTTTGGTGTGACCTCTACTGCCATGCCCTTTAGTGTACTGTTGTGCTTCCTGCCAGAATATAGCTAGCTATTCTGTGCTGTGCCTGTATTCGAGTTCTTGTTGCTATAACTAAAAGAATGCATCACATTGTGGGGCAAGCGCGAGCGAGTGCAATGCAGTGAGTATTTGCATGCACATGACTGAGGCGACAGAAATCATAATTGTAAATTATGACAATCAGACACTGGTCTAGCACACCATGTGTTCTGCAGGACATGTACAGGTCTGAGGTCGGTGAATAGATAAGTCTACCAGCGGTCCGGTTTTGTTCAGTTTTCAGAGCCTGGTTAGACTGTCCATGGTTCGCCCATCGCTCTAGCCAAAGAATAGGTAGGTCCACGAGTGGTCTCCGTCTGTGTTGTTGCCATCGTCGATCAAACAGGTAGAGTATTCTCACGATGCAATTTGTTGTGTATTGTTTTGGAACTAACACAGGAAGTACCAAGCGACTTGGCTTCCACTGCCCATTAGTGAAATGTCAATTACATTATGAATATGAAAACCCCTGCCATAAACTGAAGAAAACCAGCTGTCAGAAAATTCACTACATCACATGACATTGTCAACCCAAGTACATGTACCTGTCCTTGGTCTCTTTGACGACTTCCTACCATCCCATGTTCTCCTCTAAGTCAGTCAACAGCTGATCCGGTTGAAGGGTTGGTAGATGGGTCAATGGGAAGGAGTAGACACATTACGTACGCAGGTGTGTGTGTGTGTGCATGTGTGTGTGTGTGTGTGTGTGTGTGTGCATGTGTGTGTGTGTGTGTGTGTGTGTGTGTGTGTGTGTGTGTGTGTGGAGGGTGAATAATCTGCTGCTATTATGACTGTGTAGTGTGAGGGTGTACATGTGAAAGGGTATGCACTCTGAAGGTGTGTATGTCACAGGTTTATACGTGAATGTCTGGGTATAATTATCTGACGGTGTGTTCAATGTGAGATGTACACGCAAGAGTGCGTGCATGCAAGGGTATCTTACTACGTGCAGTGTGAGCGTGTACACCTGACGGTGTGTGAGGATGTGCAGTGTGAGGGTGTGCACCTGATGGTGTAGTGTGAGGATGTGCAGTGTGAAGGTGTGCACCTGATGGTGTAGTGTGAGGATGTGCAGTGTGAGGGTGTGCACCTGATGGTGTAGTGTGAGGGTGTGCAGTGTGAGGGTGTGCACCTGATGGTGTAGTATGAGGATGTGCAGTGTGAGGATGTGCGATGGTGTAGTGTAAGGATGTGCAGTGTGACGGTGTGCACCTGATGGTGTAGTGTGAGGATGTGCAGTGTGAGGGTGTACACTGGAGTGTGAGGGTGTGTGCAGTGTGAGGATATGCACCTTGTGATCAATGAGATCTGCTGATGGCTACTGGAGAACCTCTGGATCTCGCATGATAACAGCCACACCTCCAGTTGGTCTCCACAGCGATCAATGCCTGGGCCTCACCGACAGCTGAGGAGGCTCTGTCCAAATGAGGGGAGAAGGAATGTGGGTGAAAAATAGGTCATTTGTACTGTGGAGGGATTATAGCTATGTGAATTGGGAATGAGGGGTGAGGGATCAGAGGGTGGGACGTGATGGAAGGTTATTGTGGTGAGGGGATGTGAGGGGTAAGGGATGACGGTGAGGAGTGAGGGGGTGAGAGAAGTGAGGGGACGAGGGATGAGGGGTGAGGAGATCCTATTACGAGACGTACGTGCAACGTCAACAACCTTGAACTCAGCCTTATTATTGAGTTACGCCTCCACACTTCAATACAACTACATCATAACTACTTAGGATTCACGTCTCCACTAGTCTCCAAACTTCACAACGTAACGCTTACGTCCTAATACGAAACGTATATAAGCCCAACGTTAACAACCTTGAGATTCAGTTCAAGTACTGTTACTAATCATGGCGAAAAGGTCATTGCATTTTGATTCTCCAAACAAACACCAGTCCAGCAAACTCAAAGATGCCACTAATACGGAAGCTTCGACTCCCGAGCAAACCTCACCTACATATCCATCGACAATGGCCCCGCAACACAAGTGCAATGAATTCGAAACAGTGAATGCCGCAGCGGAGGCTAGCAGCGCTAGTCTTCATGGAGTGATAGCGTCTGTTAGTCCCAAGATGATACAGGGGAAAACAACCGACTATTTTGAAGCTAAATTGACAGATGGCGATGTACAGATGCGAGTTGTCGGTTTTCAAAGTAGCCAGAGAAAGAGGTTGGCCAGTTTCACAGAAAGCCTAGAGTCAGTTACTCTGCAGAATTGTCAAGTGAAGAAGGCACGAGAATCAGATGACCTCGAAGTCCTGCTGAAGTCGTCTTAGATAAAATCCAAGAGCTAGCACGCTCCGACATTACCTTGTCTCAGCTGCCTAGCAGAAACACGTTTGAAAAGGTATCTATTAAAGCTAAAGTTTTAAGACTTGAACATCCAACTCAGGTGTCAGCTGGACTCACCAAACAAGACGTGATCCTGGCTGATTGCAGCTCATCTGCTAAACTCACCCAATGGGAGGCTAACGTTAACAGTCTGACTGAAGGACTATCGTATCGATTTATTGACATCGTTGTATGTACCTACATGCAAACGAAGTACTTATCCTTTCCGAAACAAGGAGCAAGTTTCAAAAAGATTGAAGAAATTGGCGAGGTAGCACAAGATGATCTCTCCGAAAATTGCATTACCGTCCGGTGCAGAAGTGGTCGGTGTCATTTCACTCAATTCCTTCGCAGCGTGCCTTGTATGTAAGGCCAAAGTAGAGCCTATGGCTACAGATGGTAACATTGGCTGCTACACTAAGTGCAGCATGCAGCAGAAGATTGCCTCGTGCTCATCTCAACTAAATGCCAAACTTGTGATTAGACAGTTATCAGACCCTAACTGTGTTTGGAACCAACGTTAGCGACATTGCGCAGCAACAGCCCCCAACAACGCACTCACTGCTATCTGCTATGCAGTTCACATTCACCCTTTCCAACAATGTGGTAACCAGTGTTTCCAGGCACGACTCCGGACTGTTAAGCCACCAATTCAGTAATGTTAATGTGTTTACAACTATTGGGTTTCCAGGTCTACCTTGCACCTTTATTTTGTCATTATCTATGCATCCATGACTGTACCTTGTAACCTTTGATTCAGTTCATCAGATTTGTTCTTGTAAAGCCCAATGGCAGCATATAACGTGTAACAATGGCTAACAGACTGTTTTCTCTCCTATACATCCTCCCACAGGACTGCATCTCAAGTGCACCCACATTCTCAGAACGTTCTCGTTTGGTCTAGGTTGTGAGCGACGAGACACACGCAACTAGACGCGATTCTCAAAAGGGAAGCCAGACTAGGGAGACACATAGGCCTAGCTGGCACTTAAGCCGATCACTAACTCTGCATTTAGCTAAGTTGAACAACGAATGACCTTCTGTTGCATCTGACACATACAGTGCCGCAACCCATGTTGTCAGCACCAGACCCAAACCAACCCTAGCACGGATCTCTTCCAGTAGATATCACCACCTCAAGTATAGCTACATCTCATTATGGCCGCCATTTACTTGTAGTGGCCTTGGTGAACAGATTCAGTTTTGGAACCTTCCTCTGGCAAAGTTAGTGCTACAATACTGCACTTACGCTACAACCAGTAATAATGTTCAGTAATGATTGTCCAACATAACATAATGTAGTGGCTTTTAGTGACAGACATTTGATCACAGTATCCACTCAACAATGTAGCTATCACCTACAACTCTCTCACGCTCGCCCCACAATGCACCATAGTTATGTAACTGGTGGCTAGAGGCAGGCAGACGAGGTGTTTGTACTAAGCAAGTGAGGGGCAGAGTGGTGTAACTTGACTCAAACTGGCCCACATGCTCCTCTAGCTGGTCCAGTGTGTTGTCATGGTAACCACACTCTGCCACAATTTTGGCAGCAAGTTCTGCGGTGATAGAGTTAGGTGGTTTGAAGAGGACGTCTAGGAACACAGTGATTGAACAATAATTTTCTAACCTCTTCCTGCAGTCTCATTTAGCATCCCTCTCTTTAACTCATTGCATGCAGGAGGCTAGATAGCTGCCCCAATTATCTCCCATAGTGGCCTGATACAAACAATGCACTTTCATGGGAACTGTCTTCAGCTTGAGAGTAAGTTCCTGCCCATTGAGTAGTAATAACATTAGGTCACATTTTCCACTTACATCGCCATTCAGGAAAGGCAGGAAGGGGCGGTACTATTTCACGAGTTAGCCATGACGTTCACAAGGGCGGTCAAATGTGAAGTTTTCTCTCGACCACAGGCAGCAAACAGACTCCGGTTTGTACTGAAGGCAGAAGTTCCATCTTGGTAATCGGCTAACTTTGTCAGGGCTGCGGGTATGAAGTATGAAAATTGGTGAATTGCTGCATGCATGGTAAGCAAGGATGTGTAGCCACACAGAATGGCTTCAAACAAGCTTACTTGGCAGTGATCAGATAAGGTAGTCCAGCCTAGCTACATGCTATCTACACAAATCAAGCCACTGGGACTTCCACTTAGGGTCATACCCACATAATTAATTTTGGTGTGCAATGAGTTAAAGCAGGCATACAGGTCACCCAGTAGCCTCGAACCAAGGCGTGGAGGACAGGGAAAAAGCACCTGGTACCCACTGTTTGCACATGCATTAAGTTTCCCGAGAGGGAATCTTTGAAGTGAGTATACGAAGAGACTCTGTCTACGTACTGGTTATGGTAAGTCATTGTTATACCGTTCGTGTTTGATGTGAAGCTTGCCCGAGATGACAGTGTAGTCATTGTAGTCTCATCCCTAAAGTTTTGCGACGTCATCTGCATAAATCCACGCGGTTTTTTGTAATAATTAAGTGCATGCACAAACAGTGGATACCAGGTGCTCTTTTCCCCATCCTCCACACCTGGGTTCGAGGCTAGTCCCCCAGTATCTCGGTATATGCACATATTAGAGAAATACTGTATTTGTATAAATGCTGTGGAGTACTTTCATCCGAGAGCTGACCTATTCTGCCCAGCTGTGCCGGGTCCTTGCACTACTCAGTGCTGGCCGTTGGAGAGGTCTCCCCAGTCAGACCACTGCATATGCATGGCAGACAGCTAGCTGACATCACTCAGTCTCCTGGGAGTGGTACAGAGAGAGAACAAAGTCAGTGTTAAGATTTGGCATGATTTCAGTTGCTAGTGCAGTGAGTTCTTTCACCTGGCTCAAAGTGACCTAATCCTCCTCCAGCTGGTCCAGTTTGTTGTTACGCTGATCACACTCCGCCAAAATCTTGTTGGCAAGTAATAACTTCTCAAGCCCGCGTGTGGTCTGAATACAATGGAAGAGGACGTCTCTTTCGTAGTAAACTGTTACAAGGCGCTTTGCCTCTAAAATTTGAACGGTTGCCGCTAAAAATTGAACGGCACTGCAGCTCAGGTACCGGTTCCATAGGTTCGGAACCTGACATCACTCAGTCTCCCGCTTGCGCGCGCCCCCCAGGATGCCCCGCCTGTGCGCGCGCACCCAGGTTGCCCCTCCCCTCCGGGCTAGCTGCCCCTCCCCCCCAGGCTGCCCCACCGCCCCACCCCCAGGCGCTAGGCTGCCCCACCCCCAGGCTGCCCCACCCCCAGGCTGCCCCTCCCCCCCAGGCTGCCCCTCCCCCCAGGCTGCCCCACCCCCCAGGCTGCCCCACCCGTCCCACTATCTGTACCTGAACTTACCTGGGTGCGAAAGGTGTTGAGCAAAGGTAAGGTTAGGGTGAGGGCTCACCTCAACTTAACCTCACCCGAGCTAAACCTAAGCCCGAATGACTTCGGCACTGCGGGGCCCTCTTTATATACTCCCAGATTCCTGCAGGCGCATGCGTTGTAGCGCTACAATCTGATTGGTTGGTTTCCAGCCGTTCACGTTTTGGCGGGAAACGCTCTGTGCACGCGTAAACTGTGGACAGTGTTGAGCGTGCTTGTGTCTCTGTGGTTTTTCTTCAGTCACCGATGCCGTTGGCCTACCCTGTAGGCAGTGGCGCCTTCTCTGTTGCTGCCGTTGTCGTGACTTCGAATGCTGTTCGTAGGCAAGTAGGATGGTGCCCAGACCCTTGGAATAAGTTTGAAAAGTCTTGGCGCCTGGGAACGAAGTCCGGAAGCCGAGTTCGTTGCTGTGACAGTTGGGCTTGTGAGGCTACTTTTGTGGTCTAAGAGAGAGAATGGGGAGAAAGGAGAGGGAGGAAAAGGTAAAGAAGGAAGCCTGGAAGGAAGGAGGCAGATGCCAACACTCCTGTATATAGGGAGTTCATTAATCTACCAGTAGCAGACATATGCAAGCTGGAGGAGACCACTGTGGTGCAGGGAATTGATACCAATTTCATTTGGAGAGAGGTTGGGAAGCGACAGATAGTACGTCACTGTTATACTGGGTTTGTAATTCCACCTTGAAAGCGCTCGAGCAACATGAAGGGTACCGGGACCATTTCCATGAAGTTGCTTCTCACTGCCTTATTTGGAAAGACTGCTGTGATAGAGAGTTGCCTCTTCTCTTGTACTCAGTGAGAGAATGCCTTGGATTCCGAGATGTGTATTGGCAATATAGGAAGGGAGCTCCTGTCCGATTTGTAGGAAATCATGTAGCCATTGTTCCTCCTCGTTATTCTCCATACTTAGACTCGAACTGCCCTACTTCGTATGAACTAATGTTGGTTGCTTGTTTCAAAAGATTTCCACGCAAGTTGACTACTGGTCACTACAAAGCACAATGTGGAGATAAGATCACTCTGAATCTGCTACTGAGTGAAGTGGAGGAGTTTGACATTTGCTCATATGGCACCCCATTGCAAACCCTCTGTGGTCTATTGCGGAAGGATACACCACAAATTAATGTCTAATGCGAATACATTTATCCAGTGTTCTAGCAACAAACTAAACAGTGTTGGTGTCAAACTGAGCACTTCTAGCTATGATCCCAAGAGCAATATTAATGATTGTGGATGGAATGGAGAGGTCTCCCAACGCAGTTATGTACCACAGAAAGGTGAGTGCTTACCACGGTCAACATTCGTCCACTTGGAAAAGATTGATGTATAGACTTACCTACCAGTAGGGTATCCAATCTTGACCTAATGCTTGATGACATAGACCAGGCAATCAGCCATGTAAGGCCAGTACGTATGTATTCATGGCCCCGGGCATTTGCACTGTACAATGCATCTTGCATGCAAGTGTTTTGCCCAGAAACACAGCAATGTTACTATAGTCCTTTGGTATGACGAATAACCTATAATATAGATCCCTACCAGATCGGTTACCAAATATATGAATTCCAGATTGAGTACGGATATATGAAGCTGGGCTTATACATTGGGCAAACCCGTACCTATTAGTTCTGCATACATCCCACTAACAAGAAAACATTTTGAGGCACCTTACCTGCTGCATTAGAACCTCCATTGATCACTGCATGCTCTTTTCTAAATATTAGTCCTATGCCTTGAAGTCACTGCATGCCTTCCCTAATCCCTCCTTGATCTTCATACACTGGATCTTCCTATGATCGATCCCTCTAAGCTTGCCTCCACTTCACCCTCCTCTCCCTCTTCCTTGTCTCCCTCGATCCTTCTTTCTCCTCTCCTTTCTCCACCCATGAAGGGGCAATGCATGGGAAGACACTGAATGTATTTTCACCTTTGAGTGTTGTTAACTACTAGTGGGTGATGCTCATAATTATGTGCATAGATTAGGTCACCAGATGCACGCAAAGAAACATGCACACATTCCTTCCTCAGGTCACCTATGAACTAGGTGGTGAAGGAGTTGCTGGAACTGTGAGAAAGTTGAGGCACCTTACCTGCTACTGGGGGGGATGTGGATGTAGGCTGGACGTTAACTTCCATCACTAGCTTGCAGATACTGGTCATGGTAGTATTTTTGCATGTACCGTCATTTCCGTTCCATGCATGAAATAGTGACCAGTTTGTTCTGTTAGTGAGGCCCAATCTGCATGGCCTCACCATCCTTGACAAATAATCATCAGTGAAAAAAAAAATTATCACTTTAGGGATGGGATGGGACTGAGGATTGGTAATGGCATTCCCCTTGTTTCTTTGCTTGCTTCCCGTCTTTTTGACAGGAGTATCTCATTTTCGTAAACTTCAAGAATTCATCATCATTACAGAACAGGCTAATAGAACACACATATGAAGGGCTGAGAACCAGAGTGGTCTAACCCACAAACATTGATCTAGCCCCCCCAAACTTGAGAATACTGTTAAAATGTGTTTCAGGAGCTGCTGAAATTTCAAGAATTTCAAAATTTTGGTCATGCTCATACCCATTGCATATTTTTTACTCCATTTTGTGCAATTCATGCATTTTCCAGTACTTGATTTTGGGTTAGACCACTGGTTCTCAGCCCTTCAATTATCTACAATGGTATCAAAACTTTGCCAAGATGTATTATGGAATCACAATCATGTGTGAGCATTAGGAACCAGTGAAGATAACTATCAGTTTGAAGTTTAACGACAGAGGGTGTGGGGGTGTGGTGGAGTGATAAGACCAGTGAAGGTGAGTGGGAGGGATAAGACCAGTGAGGGTGTGGGGTGTGTGTGATAAGGCCAGTGAGGTTGCATGTGGGGGTGTGGTGGAGTGAGTGATAAGGCCAGTGAGGGTGAGTGGGAGACAGTGAGGGTGTGGGGGTGTGATGGAGTGATAAGGCCAGTGAGGGCGAGTGGGAGGGATAAGACCAGTGAGGTTGTGGGGGTGTGATGGAATGATAAATAGGGTGGTATATTCGTAAACAGCTGACGTCAGTAGGCAAATGCATCTCTGATAAACTTTCTCACAGTTCCAGCAACTCCTTCACCACCTAATTCATAGGTGACCTGAGGAAGAATGTGTGTGTGTGTGTGCGTGTGTGTGTGTGCGTGTGTGTGTGTGTGTGTGTGTGTGTGTGTGCATGTGTATGTATGTGTGTGAGTGAGTGTGTATGTGGGATAATTAAGGAAACTAAATCTGAGTTTTATTGTATTCATCAATCAAACAGCGCCCTCATATACTTGCCACCCTTGAATTTTAAGTGCTGAACAAAATATATAGATTATGTGTTTCAATAGTACCTGTGGCTAGTAAAAATTAAACCTGAAGCAGAAAACAAATAGCTAGCTGACAGTCATGTTGAGAAATCTATACCGTATTCCAGTAATCAGACGTCTGGAAACTAATGACCTCATCATGGATTTAGTGCAGCTGCTATGCAAGGGCAGTGACAATTTGAGGGTGGAATAAATTGAACACGACCGGCAAATCAAGTGATGGCCTTGAGAAAGCCAGTTGAGCCATAATGGCAGTAGCCAGACCCCACCCAATGAGCAGTATCTAGTGATGGAAAGGTCTAGCCCCCTCCAGTCAATCAGCCCTGCACCCCGCCTCCTTCAGAGGATAGTGTTGCAACCCATGACGCCGTGGCAATCCCAAGCAGTGCAGCTTAGCACGGTTTACCACGATGGTGGATAACGAGGGCCTGGAGAAGGCAGGGCCTATTGAACCAGGTCCCCCGGGACCAATGGCTTTACATCCCCTCCAAAGGATGCGGTGTGAACTATTTCAGGTGAAACACCACACCTACTCATATTTGGGGGTAGAGCTGAGTCAACTCCTAGTAGAGAAAGGAGATCTCCTATGGCAATAGTGGGACTCAAACCAGCAACCTTTCCATTAGCAGTCGAATGCTTTAACCACTCGGCCACCACCAGCAATGCAAAGGGGCGTGGTCGATACTACTGTGCATGCTCAGAAGCTAGTGTGATGTATGCGTGACAGCTGTATATAGGAGCAGAGACTCAGTAACCCAGCTAGCTGATTCTTCGAGACTTAGCGCTGAAGAAAGTGGAATGTGGAAACTGATCCCTTTGAAGAGGTCAAGAGGATGAAAACGAGTACAAAGTTCTTCAACTGTTAGCTCACACTACTCCTGATTAAGAACCCACTTACTCTATGCAGGTAGGGTTGTACGCTTGAGAAGCGGACATCAAATATGTTAGGAAGGTTGTCGAAGGTTGGGTTCCTGGGAACATACTCCGGCCGGTTCACCACCTCCGACACGTACAATACCTGCAAAGATGACACATTTTCCGAGGTTCATACAGTTGTTGTCAACAACAAAACATGCACGTTAATTATTGTCAAGGGTTCATTTGGAGGCAGGAAAGGGCGAGTTTGATCGTCCCCTGGTGACAAACACTCAAGGAGTACCATGCCTCGTCCCCCATTACTTTGCTACACTATGATTTCTGAATCAATGATTTTCTAAATGAGATGCAGAATGTGTTAATTTCTTACGTACGTACCATTTCTGCCAGGCTATCTGCCAGCTTCTGTTGGTGCTCATGCCATTCTGAGGAGTAAGAGACAACATCACATGACCAATCACATGACTATCACATGAATGTTACAGCTACACGTGTGTTTAAATGAGCGTGCATGGTGTCAGTAATTACCCAGGCTCCAAACCATACTTTGATAGATTCACTTTTCCTTCCTGCCCAATGACTTCATATGATGTCATGAGACTTTCAGCTTCATTATGCCACTTCCAGCAAGTCATTTGGGTGGGCAAGTCATTGGGGTGTACCGGCAGGATGCAAACCGCACGGTCTGGGCTTGGCTGTAGAACGGCTGTGGTGCACTGGGAGGGCCATTTCCGTCATTTAGGGGCATAATACAATGTAGATCCAGCCATCTCACCTTGTAGGGCCTCCCCCCCCCCCCCCCCCCCCCCCCCCCCCAAGACCAAGGTCTATCTACACACGGTTTTCACCCTGCTGTTGAACCTGTCCACCAGGTGTGGTAATGTCTAAGGCCTATCCAGCCGTATTGCCGAGTTCATGGATACATGCTTACCATAATCTGTGCCCCAAAAGAGTACGAAGAGCCAGCACGGAGGAAACATGATGAAGCATACAGAGATGCTACGGCCTCCTCAGGCAACAAGCAGTGGTCGAAGGTTGATGAGTCAAACAGGCAGAGAATGGAGAATGATTCAGAAAAGGTGCGATGCCGTTGGCCATGATGCGATGCCATTGGCCATGACCATGCACCAATCCGACACCAGGCTATTCCCTCCATCCTTTATTTCATGTTATTGACGTGGCTCACCTTGCTCAGTGCCTGGTTCCACAATAGTAACCCGGAGGTGCCACACCTCCCAATTCACTGTCTCCGATGGCAACAACCATCGGCCCTTCTTCTTCTCGTAGAACTCCAGTGTGACCTGGGGAGGGTATGAGTATGTGTGTATGTGTGTGTGTGTGTGTGTGTGTGGAGGGAGGGTAAAGATCATCGTATTCATGCTGTACATGATTGAATGATGAAAATATCGTACAGCGGGAAATTTTCACAAAATGTTCGAACAACCTGTTCTGACGAAAATATCTGCTTTCATGACAAATGGTGTTGACCTATGATCACACCCCTACTACTTCCCATGCATGTCTAAACACTATTGGAGAACTCAGCGCGCACTTCAGTGTGGAAGCGAAGGTAAGAGGCTACCATTAGCGGACAGGCTTGTGCAGTGCCATGAAGCGAAGCATATTCGTTTGAGGTCTTGCTAGAATTATGGTCCTCTCGACTGTGTGCACGATGATGTGCCACCTGTGATATGCAGCTCCTGCACACTTCATTAGCAGCTCTGATAAAAGTCCCTTGCGGGATAGCAGCACCATAGTTTCGCGAAAGAGCGCCACCCCTCTGTATAGGGTCAAAGTTTACTCCACTGAACGCCCACCCTTGTGCTAGCCTTGTGCCTCGTGTGAGACAAAATAGAGTGCTTTTGAGAAGTGCTACAAATATCTGAGGTAAGGAACTTTGCTTGCAGAGAGCCGTGTCTTATATCTGTGGTGCCCAGGTGTGTTGGCTTGCCCGTGAAGATGACGACCTCAACCGCTCACATGGACCTCATCAAGCGCTTGATGGCAGTGAAGACGATGTGGTGAGCAGTCATATCTCTGAACTTGACAGTGAGCATGAAGAACAAGATACAGCGATGGTGACTCCAGCAATGTAAATGTCCTGGGAGGGCTCTGAAGAACGCAGATTGCTGCTATGTAAGGTACGGTGGGCGCTCTATTAGGGTTGAATACAGAAACACTTGAAAGAGCGCCCACCCCTCGGCTCGGTGAGCATGTAAGGTACGCTGGCCACGGGCGCTCTTTCGTGAGACTACAGTACTTGTACAGGTTGGAAGTAGCGATAGGGCGACACAGCTAGCTATGTACTCCAGGTCACAAAACGTTTGTGGTTTGCAATTTTGAATTTTCGATGTTGGCATTCGATCGTGAAAATTTGTGCCTCACAAAAATTTCCTGTTATACAGAGATCGATCGAGAAAGAGATCGGAAATGGACGATGACGTCATATTGACATACCTTGCCTGATCTGGTTGTACCCTGTTGGCAAAGTGATGAGGAGAACCCTTCAATTTGCTGTGTCAGCCATTGGTCAAGGTCTGGGGAAGCACTACGTACCTGGTGTATGAGAAGGGAAGGAGGGAGGGAGGGAGGGAGGGAGGGAGGGAGGGAGGGAGGGAGGGAGGGAGGGAGGGAGGGAGGGAGGGAGGGAGGGAGGGAGGGAGGGAGGGAGGGAGGGAGGGGGGAGGAGGAAGTGTGAATATAGCGGTGAACTTCAGCTCCATTGATGCTGATCACAAATCCCAGCTTCATATCTCATTCCTAGTCCAAGATACCTAGCATATTGCATAGCCTCATTCCCAGGCCTTCTATGCCACCAATTTGATTGCTTACAGCATTTTTGCATACTGAAAAAACTGGAGGTGTAGAAGGCCTGGGAATGGGGCTACGTATGCATGCTCCTGGGATGCCCTTCACAACAACTCAACAAGTGGCAGCTAGTACTGTACATGTATGAAACAAGACAAGATCTTGTGTATTCTTGGTGTGCTGCCTCTGCCAATTTTGGTTCATCTTTCCATTTTTGGCAGAAATGGCACATCAGTCGACTTACAGAACAGGTGTGCGTGCGCTGTTTCTGCCAATTTTGGCTTAATTGGTATGTCAAAATGTGCCAGATATGGCACGCCACAGGAAAGTGCCAATTACGTATATTAAGCTCGCCCAGTGGTACTTGAAAGGGGATTTGTTAATGAATCTGAAGGCTTATCTGTCTACAATGCCAAAGACATACATAAGTGAAGTCGGTGGTAGTGCAGTCAATGTCTTCAAATCCGACTGTTCCCACGGAAAATGTCCCGCTCTGCTGGTTGCTGTATGAATACTGTTCAGAGTGTGGGATATAGAGCATTGATGTGAGAGTGGGTCCAGTGGGAACAAGCTAGCCTCGTTCCCAGGCCCGAGAGAGGTCCTGGGAATGCGGCTAGGAAGTAAGCATACCAGTAATCAGAGCGGCCTGCCTGTATGCTGAGGTTGGCAGGAGAACACCACAGGACAAGCAGAAAACTCAGCAGCAAGACAAACTTTAGCTATAGATACAAAGTTCACAACTTTCAAATTGGAATGTCCACTTTTATGCTTAGCTTCAAATGTCTTCTCAAGCCTGTTAATAATCAACAACTGTCGAACATTGTTGTCTAAATCTTGCAGTGTAGCTTGCAGAGAAAAAGCAGGACATTGAGTTTGCAGGACACTGATTGCAGGATAGCATGTAAATAGGACAATGGCACATTTCATAAGTCCAAATAGAGCCCACCCAACAATTTCTGAGGGGCTGGCAATCTGGTGCATGTTGGCTCTCTACATGTAACTGCCAAACCAAACAAGCTCAAGGCTTCAAATTTGGAGGCTTTACTAACTACCCTAAGGCCTAGCTTCATTCCCAGGCCCACACGCGAAACCTGCATGGTGACACTTGGCAAAATTTCTGTATGTGCTGAGCTCAGCAGTCTTAATTTCGGGTAGGCGAATCACATTCGTCCATTGCCAATTATTGCGTAGTAATTACATTCTTTACCCCGTGAAAAGTGTAGCCGTTCGATAAAAACGCTGTTCTAGCCATCAAGACTCACCTCTGGTCACTCCTTGGCAAGGACTTTCTACTTAGCCATCACCAACAGCTACCTTAACTTCCATGTGATTTCGAATGCATCCAAGTAAGGAATGTAATCGCTCACGCAATTATGCTGACTGTGCACATACGGGAATTTTGCCAAGTGTCACCATGCATGCAGACCCACTTCCGCGTTTCGCGTGTGGGCCTGGGAACGAGGCTACCTAAGGCCTACATGCACCCCAAAAATCAGATTGTCAGCCCCCTCAGAAATGTTTGGGTGGGCTCTATTTAGACTTATGCAAATGTGCCATATAGGTTCTGTAGAAAGCAGGATGACTGACAAGTAAGCCACTGACCTTGCCAGTTGTTCGGTGGAAGAGAATTGTATGAAATATAGCTGTGTGGGGAAGAGTAATGGAGGAAGGGGGAGGAAGAGGGAGGACAAGGGAGGGAGGAGAAAAGGAGATAGGAACGCAGAGGAGGGTAGTGGAGGGGAGTATTATACAACTGCAGTCAGACAGCACAAAGTTAAAAAACGCGACATCAGACATACATGTATGTTCAGTAGACTTGTTGGCAAGATTATGCTAGCCTCGTAACCGGACCATACTTTCACTTCCCTCGGGATGTTGGACTTAATTGAAACTACTCCCCAGAGGTAATTTCAGAACCAACTTTCAATCAGGTGTTATCAGGAAATGCGAACCTAGTGTAGCTGAAAAACGGGCCCTGAACGCTGCATATGTAGACCTTACAAAGTGAGATGGCTCGCTTCTAATGCCAAGAAGGACAGAATGGCCGTCCAAGTGCCAATCACCAAAGGCTTTCTACAACTGAGCTCAGTAATGGCCATGCTACCGCCTATGTGCAAAGGACATTTATTGAGACATCACACACCTGAAACTCATGACCCACAATTATGCTGTCATTGGCTATATAGTCACAAATGTGCACAGGATGGCTGCAAGGGTACTTGTAATACATGACAGGCCATAAATGACTTTCAGAGAAAAACAATTGTCAGTTAGTTAGTTGGTTAGGAGAGGAAGGTCGTGGGAAACAGACTAGCAGGTGTGTTTACCTTTGGTCACTTCTTCCACTTGTCTTGGAGTTACAGTCTGTGGGAAGATAAGATACAGTAGTATTCCCCCTCCCTGTGTAGCCCTCCATTGCTTGCCATTCCTACTGTCCCCCTCCCCACCCAGGACACACACACACCCACGCATGCACACCCACGCACACACGCACACACACACACACACACACACACACACACACACACACACACACACACACACACACACACACACACACACACACACACACACACACACACACACGGTGTACGCACATACACACACCTGCTAATATTATACATGTACTCAGTCAAAAGAGCAAAATTGGACCCGAGTGGACTTGAGGACACAGGACCCCATGGTCTCAGCACCCAGCGACCCTAGTCTTGTTCCCAGACCCCACTCTGGAACACGTAATACAACGCTGTGTCCCAGAGGAATTCAATCATGCAGTTACACAATCACGTGTGGATGTTTACACTCTACAAGTAGCTGCTTGTACAGCAGTACTATACCAGCATGAATGTCGGACATTTGATCAAGCCGTTTCTACGCTTGGCATGTGGCGGTGAGGTACTACTCCACAAGTGGAGAGCTGCACAGTACAAACAATCGAATACAATGGGAACCGAAGCAAACTGTTTGAAGAAAAGCTTTCCCTGTGCCGATTGGAAAGCATGCACATACAGATCTGAGCACTGTGTGGACACGGTGTTGTAGTGTTGCCAGACCCCTTCTTGGTTTCCAAGTGGGGTCTGGGAAGGAGACTACCTGGGACCCGGGGACCCGGGGACCCCAGGGACCCATGGACCTATGGACCTGAATTAGCAAACAGGGTTTTAATTTCCACTCAGATACTTCGCTCGAGTTGCTCCCTATGCTGTTTAGGCATCTTTCCATATACATGTGCCTACCTAGTCTCGGAACCAGACCCTTCGCACGGGGAGGAGGAAGGGTCTAGGCACCATCTTACATTCAAGTTGTCCCCAGGTCGGAATGTCGACCTAACGACCCATTGATTGTGAATGACGTCAGGGAAATGATTTTCTCCAGGCTTTCAGTGTCACCAGTGACTAGACACGGCCAATCACTGTGCTGTACCGTGTTACCCGCGAGTATCCGAAAAAAGTCGAGGAAAGCAACAAGCCGGTCGACTGTGATTGTACGCATGGTATCACAGCTGATCGCTAATTACCACCATAATTCAATTCCGTGAGGACAAAACTCGAATGTAGGCACGTGCCCAGACCTTCCTCTTCCCCGCACGAAGGCTCTGGTTCCTAGACTAGTACCCACCATTGTTATATTACCGTAATCAGGACTACTAATCAAGGGTGGTCATTCCAATATGCACCATACTTAGAGCTGTGAGCAGAGTTACAATCTGTGACTGCCCCAATCCTGCCTGTGACTGCACGACCCCGCTGCTAAACTGCTGCTGACCCTGTGGCCAAGCTGCCACGGCTGCATGACCTCTTGGTAGAATACAGCCACACCCACCATATACAGGGTCACAATCCCCGGTCGCTGCTCCAAGTACGGCACATACAGGAGTGACCACCCCTTGCTAATTTCTGAGCAACAAGCCACTCTGGTTATGTCCCTTCCTCTGTGTGGAAAAGGGTCTGGCCACACGAGACTCACAAAATGATACTTGCAAGAGTCCTTGGCAGGAAGTCATAGGGCAAGGGTTAGGATGGGCCAGGCTCCCATAGTATGGACTTCATGTCTTATAGCGCTAACAAGTTAGCCCAAACTATTTCCCATGCACTCACCAACTCCAGGTTGTGCGACCTGGTGTTCATAACTTTCCCTCTCTCACCACTGACACTGTCGTTTTCAGGATTACTTATCTGTACTCATATACTGTAGAGGCTAGAGCGCATAAGCACACAAACTCATTTCCGTTCCGCTTCGTCCATTCCAATTCCGCGACTATCCAATTCCCGGACGAATCATGACGTCACTGCATATTTGGACGGATTTGAGATGAAGAGGCACCCGCGGAAGAACCCGGCGTTTATGCAGTCAGCACGGCAGCACAGTGAGCATGGGACCCAGGTTTCGGAGTCAGCGTTGAAGCAGGCGAGGAAGACAGGCCAACTCAACCTGTCCAGCAGGTCCCTGGAGGTAAGACATAATATTTTGCTGTGCACAAAGTAACGGAGGGAGTTTCCGGCATGGTTTCCGGACAGCAAGGGATTTCCGGACACAGCCCCAGCTTTTGCTCCCTAGGAGCAGTTGGAAAGTTCGAAGGTAGGGTATGCATGTGCACTTGGAAGAACTGCTAACAGAGCGAATGCGAGGGGCATGAATGCTGTGTCCGGAATTGAAAGACTGTCCGGAAATCCCCTCTGTTACCTTAGTCTTTATATCTATGGTCTGTGTGGTAAGGTTGAGGGGGCATCCAGAGACGAAGTCGCAACTGTGACCATGTGTCTTGACCCTATTCTCGGATCCCAACTCTTCACGTGGAGGCCGGGTCTGCAGGACGGAATGTTGACCTGACGAATCAGAAACGTTGAATGACGACATCGTGGAAAATGATTTTTCTCAAGGCTTTTAGTGGCGCCAACGACTAGACACTGCAAATCACTGTGCTGTGCCATGCAAAAATGGAGGGGAGCAACGAACAGGTTGACCGTGATTGTACGTGTGGTGTAGATTGATCGCTAATGGCACATGTTTATAAGTCTAAATAGAGCCCACCAAATCATTTCTTAGGGGGCTGGTAATCTGAATTATTTTGGTGCATGTAGGTCTTAGTAAAGTCTCCAAGTTTGAAGCCTAAAAGATGTTTAGTTTGGCAGTTAGAGGGCATAATTATGTTACATATGGTTGGGGGGTAACTTAACCCCCCAACCATACTTAACATGAGAAATTTTTTTGTTGCCCTCCAACTTCCAAACTAAACAAGCTTTAGGCTTCAAACTTAGAGGCTTTACTAAGACCTGCATGCACAAAAAAACCCCCAGATTGCCAGCCCCCCTCAGAAATATTTTGGTGGGCTCTATTTAGGCTTATGCACTTGCAAAATCACCTCCTGAAGCTCAGTTAAGAGCTCACTCTCTCCCTGCAAACAGCCTGGACCGGTTTCGACCCTCATTTGTATTTCATTCCCTCAGGACAATATGTATGTGCCCAGACCCTTCCTCCTCCCTGTGCGAAGGGTCTGTTATCTTGACTAAGGGAGGGATGGAGTTGCAGTACATTTTTCTGTGGGTCAATGTGGGTTCAGTCTGATTGACTGCACCAACAGAGGGCAGTCATTCTCATGGAATCTTCTGTTCACAGCTGCGACCGCGGGTCAATTTATTTTTGATGTTGTGGTAGCTAGTACACGGTAATTTTCCTGGGAGATTAGACACATGCACAAACGGTGGGTACCAGGCCCTTTCTGTGGCAAAGATTTGCACCACATGTGTCTGTTGCTGTAGGTAATAAGCAAAGGCACCGACAGGTGGCGTAGACAGAGGGGCCAAGGTTGCTGTGCTCTAGTTCTCTGCGTAGGCGGTCCATGACTAGTACGTAAGAACAGGAATGGCGATACAGCAGATCCTGAAGTACACGACGCTCGGGGTGCAGGAAACCCGGAACGGTCAGGAACGGAACGGAACGGAACCGGAAGTAATTATATGGCGATAATCAACTGAGCGACTTTAGCTGAATTATAAACGACTCGGATGTTTTGTGTAAACATAACATGTAGCACTTACAGGCAGGAGTTTCTTGGGACCTGGTATGGCCTGAAGTAGCTAATTCAGCAACGGTACTGTCTCTATCGCTACTGGATCTGTACTTAGCGTTGCGTTTATGTCAAGCTTGTAAGTAGTCTCGGAACCAGACCCTTCGTTCCGAGACTAGCTTGTAAGCAGAGCAGGGGGTGAGCCTCAAGGACAGTAGAATAATTAGTGCTCGATTCTCTTTGTAGTATAGATTACTTCAGCACTCGCTTGGCCCAGCTCTCTGACTTCCCTAGCACATACCGCAACCATACAAATGCCTCGTTCAGGTCATCCTCGAAATCGAGGTCGTTGCATGCTGCCAGCAGACTTGGACCCATGGGGCTACCTCGCTAACGCTTCGTGGCTTCAAAATACTGTGCGACCCAGCCAACTCGCGAGACTAAACTGTTCTCTGACCTCCCTGCAGGAGGCAATGGCTATTTTCACGATCCAAAGTACTGAGCAAAATTAGTTGTACACGAGGAAACATTAATTACTACTTCCGGTTCCATTCCGTTCCGTTCCGTTCCGTTCCTGACCGTTCCGGGTTTTCCTGCATCCCCGACGCTCGAGAGTAAATGCAGCCAACAGCAGCTACCAAATCTCTCACTCTGCTCGTGGGATTGTTGTTCCAGTCTCTTATTATCCTCCAGGCTTTGCCATCATATCAGTGCCGGCTTCAAACAAGCACTTGATAAAGGTGGGGTACTGCACTGAATCAACTGTCAGTTGCTTGACTTTGCAATTTGAGACTTGAGTTGCAAAATGAACTGCGCTTGTACAATACTACTAACCGGAAATTTCATCTACAGAACTTGTGCAGGCTTGGTTGGTAGATTGCATGTACAGCTTGCATGCATACGCATGAGCAAACTTGTCTGTGTGGGGCTCGCTCATGCTCACCCCAATTGGTTGGTAGAGCACATGCACAGCCTGAGTGCGCATGTGGTTTGCAAATTTCACTCGGCTAATGTCCACTTTTGTTCTCTTGACATTCTTTTGATTTCTAAGCATCTCTTCCTCCATCAGTAGAAGTTTCTTCTCTTTCTCTTCTTTCAATTCAACCCAATCAATGGCATCGACATTCTCCAGGCTTGACTCGGCCATAGTAGTCACACGTCAGTGAATTCTGATAAATCGGTAACATCTTTGAGATCAAATGCATGCCTACGCTCGGCAGACTTAAAATGCGACTTTCCCCCTATCACTAGTGGGGTCCCTGTTACAAGTTCCAATGAACAGGTTACCCTTGTCTTTGCGTGCTCAACTTCTCAACAGTCTCAGCCGGAGTCTTCTCACGGCTAACTTGTTCCGAATCTACGGGTAATACATGTGGACCGCAATACACATGGCTGCACGTGTCACACAAATTGCGAAGTATTCAATGTGGCTTGTACATTGCACAAATTGAAAAGTCAATGTGGTGTGCACATGAGACGCAAAATAAGAGCCGCAGTGATTTCATCTATGGGACTCGCTCACACTCGCGCCAATAACAGTAGGGGCTGTCCGGTATACTGGCTGTCCGGTATACTGGCTGGGGTAAAGGATATTCTCAGGGTGTTTGTCAACTTCTATTTCCTAATACAGCAGGGAGATGGGGGAGAACCTCAATCTTCAGCTCCTCTGCGTAACTCCGGGCCATGCCTCTAGCCACAATCTTCAGCTCCTCTGCGTAACTCCGGGCCATGCCTCTAGCCACAATCTTCAGCTCCTCTGCGTAACTCCGGGCCATGCCTCCAGCCACAATCTTCAGCTCCTCTGCATCACTCTTGCTGCGGGCCATGCCTACAGCCACAATCTTCAGCTCCTCTGCATCGCTGGTGTACATACGTATATGTAGGTGTTGGAGGTCATGCCGAGTATGCACTGTGGGCGTGGTCCCAGGTGCATGTGATCAGAAATCCTGCGGACGATTGTGATCATGCCTCGGCTCATTGCATCTTTCTTCCTAACCACAACCAAAAAACATAGTTTGGATCGACAATATACGTAGTAGCTAGCCTCGAACCCAGGCGCGGAGGGGGAGAAAAGAGCGCCTGGTATCCACTGTTTGCACATGCGCTTAATTATAACATAAAACCACGTGGATTTATGCAGATGACGTCGCAAAATTTTCCAAGCGTAAACAATGACGTCTATACCACACAACGAATTCACAAAGACTTGATCACTCTCACGCTTGGAACTTGGTCGTCATCAATGCCATGAGGGATGAGACTACAATGACTACGCTGTGATCTCGGGCAAGCTTCACATCAAACATGAACGGTACTAGCTAGCTAATAACACAATGACTTACCAAAACCAGTGCGTAGCCGGAGTCTCTTCGTATACTCACTTCGAAGATGCCCTCTGCTCGGGTTCGAGCGTCATCGCTGCAAATCCAAGTCGCTGGAGGTACGAAACAGCCTTGTCTAGATCTTCCATAAAATCGCCATTGTGACAATACGATCGTGATACGGTACGTACACGTATCTGACGTCAACAAGCCACGGGAATGACGCGGTATTATCCGGGATTCCCGGAATGTCGGGAAATTAAGCGCATGCGCAAACAGTGGATACCAGGCGCTCTTTTCTCCCCCCTCCGTGCCTGGGTTCGAGGCTAACGTAGTAGCCTGAAGGTTATTACCAGTAGAATGATACAGCAATACATAGTTCAAGGAATAGACATACGTGGTAGCATTCAAACTTCTGCCCCCCATACCTAAACATGAGTGGATGAACGAAGTTCAATCCGGTCATACCCAATGGGGTTGGCAATCTAAGAGAAGGGATAGCAACCACAACAATAGAACTTGGGGTGGGACAGCTAGTGGAGTAGTTGGTTATCTACTGGTGGGGAATATATACCCAGTCAGCACTTCAGGACCCTCATTGGCCCTCATTTCTCAAGCCGAGTGAGGGTGTGGCCCCCTACAACGCACAGAGGTGGGTGAACCGGCACTACCGTTGCGTACAACATGACCCCATCCCTCGTGTTAAACACGTGGCGGAAATGTGGCTTCTGGGTGGGCACAATTGGAGCTCCCAACCCGGGTGCAGATTGCTGCCAAGGGAAATTAATCTCAACTTGTCTGGGGCACTGATCAGAAAAATGGTTGTCATTCAGACAAAATTACATGCCACATGCCTCTTTGCTTTGCTTGCAAACACAAGCTGTAGAGGGTGGGGTTCAGCCGTGACCATCACAAGTCCCTAGTTCGTGCAACCTGCCTGCAGTAGACCCGGTCATACTGCGCCCACGCCAAACCATTAAAAGTCCCGGCAGCACTTGATGATGGTTGCCTGATACGCCATGAATTCTGGCACCGTCTGTGGGTACGTCCTCGACAGTACACCCACCATCGCTGAGAAGCATTGCAGCCACTGCAGAATGTCCGTCACGGGTCCGACCTTGCGCCGTGGCCAGGACAAACTGTTCTTGGATGTCTCCTCCTCATTCAACCACGTCTCTGTCATCATCTCCCTCATCTCATCAAATTCCAATCGGACGATCTTCTGGGCAAACTTCTCCAGGACAGGCAGGAACCCTTCTGCCACAAATGACTTGGGCTCTTGCCAAGCCCTCAAATCCCGATCGTTGCCTGATATTCCGTCAACTCTGGCACCATCTGTGGGAACATTTCAGACAGGACCCCCTGTGCGGGTCCTGTCTGAAATGTTTCCACAGACGGTGCCGGAGGATGCTGGTAACAGGGGTAGCCGAGAAAGGGACAGTGAGAGTATTTCCCGAACTTTCCTCTTCCTCCTTCAGCCATGTCTCCGGCATGAGGTCTCTCATTTCAACAAATTCCAAGGACACTATTTTCCTTGCCAGCCTTTCCGGGATGGGCAGCAAACCCTCACCCATGTAACCCCCCTCCGGCAACACTGCCACGGAAGACTAAAGCAACACCCCAGAAGCATTGGCTCTGCATGCCTACCAAAGCGAACGTGTGCTGTGTTCTGTCCAGCAAACCAGTACCGCATAGCCTATGGCTGTGCAGGTACATGTAACTTGCCCACATTGTCATTAGTCACTGTCTCTCACAAATGCAATGATGACGCATGCATGAAACAATTTTGAACCCAAAGAGACCATCAAGGACAAAATTCTGTCACTAAACCAAGCAGATCAAAAATAACAGCAAGTAAACAGTAGCCAACAACAATAGGTAGACAATATAGCTGCATGCCAGTGTAGCTATAGGGCTTGAGTTCGCGGCAGTTTTCACAGCTCTAGTTGTTAGCCAAACATTGTAGAACCACTCTTCAACAATCATCCATGTTAGCTCTGTCAATACTTTTCCCCAGTTATATAGCTGTGTCACTTGATCGAACATTAGGGCTACAGTTGGTGTAGAAACATAAACTATGTTATCTCCGTCATCTCCTAGTGCTAGGACAGGAATACCTTTTCCTTTAACTTATATAGGCTGTGGTGTTACTTGATCTTAATGTGGAGTGGCTCACCTTTAATAGGAGTGGTGGATTCCCGATATGCCCGTGCTTCTTTCATTGAAGCAGGGTAGGTTTGGTATTATCATGTGGGGGTTGTAGTATGTATGAGGTTTGTGAGGTTAGCTTTCCTTGACCCAATCCCTTTAAGCTTGGTCATGCACTAGCTCAGACCTTCCTGCGCCTGGCAGGGATTTACTATATACCCTTAACCCCCCACGGCCTTTCGGCCTAGCGCATCTGGGATCATGCATGGGTCTTTAACCTGAAAGTATGTCCTCACTGCCCCTGGAAGGAAACCCCCACACGAGGCCACATCAAGAAGTTGATGGGCGGAAAAAAGAAGAGAAAATGCATGGTCTACCAACTGGTATAGCAAAAGGGGGTGGGTGGGAGGGAGATCAGTTCAATACTTCAGTCTCTTGGCTAGACATGCAGCTGTCACTGAGGCAATTACGTGTTCTTGAGTGTGCATACGTGATCAGGGAGGCGCGCGCCCCCGGGGCGCACCCGTGGCGCAGCGCGGGCGCTGCCACCCACATTAACCTCGACTAACTTCCTTAATCGTCATTTAATGTGGAGTGGCTCACCTTTAATAGGAGTGGTGGATTCCCGATATGCCCGTGCTTCTTTCCGTTGAAGCAGGGCTGCTGCTGTGGGTAGGGCGCCACGCAGACTCCTTGCGCCATGGATATGGGATGCTGTGCAGTACGTATGATGATGCTGTGTGGCATGCCTGGTTGCTGCAGAGGATAAGGCACCACACAGACCCCAGGCCACCTAGCGATGTAACGCTGGGCGGTTGTTCCCCTGGCAACCTAGCTTTGTAATGCTATGCGGTCGTTGTGCGGCACGACTGAGCAACTGCTGTGGGTGCGCCACCGCCCGGTACATGACCATATAGTTATATATAAGCTGTCACGGTGGTAAGGCAGAGGGTGCTGTGTAGCATGACGGCTGCTGCTGGGCCCTGCCTGCAGCCCCGTGACAATAGCTATGTAATACAGGACAGTATGAGGGTGGCGCTGTGCGTGGCATGACTGCTGGACGCCTAGCTAGCTATATCTAGCTAGGTGGTGAGGTGACGTCCGAGGTCGCTGAGCAGCCGGACTGTTCATGGCCATGAAATGCGGGAGGACGCACTGTGGACTAGAACTACCGCTGGCATACCTGGGAGAGACTCGGATAGACGCGGGGCTGTAACGCTGGACGACGCGGGATAGGACTTCGCCAACTCCTCGCGGATGATTTGCCGGATGATGTCCTCTGTAGCCTCCCCCTCGCGGTGAGATTCGTCGTCGCTCATTCTAACTGCACTTGCAAGATTCTCGACGTGATCAGTTCAATACTTCAGTCTCTTGGCTAGACATGCAGCTGTCACTGAGGCAATTATGTGTTCTTGAGTGTGCATACGTGATCAGGGAGGCGCGCCCCCACGGGGCGCACCCGTGGCGCAGCGCGGGCGCTGCCACCCACATTAACCTCGACTAACTTCCTTAATTGTCATATACATCAGGGCTACGGTTGGTGTAGAAACATAAACTATGTTATCCCCATCATCTCCTAGTGCTAAGACAGGAATACCTTTTCCTGTTATATAGCTGTGTCACTTGATCTGTGTCACTTGATCGTACATCAAGGCTACAGTTGGTGTAGAAACATAAACGTTAGCTCCATCATCTCCTAGTGCTAGGACAGGAATACCTCTGTCCGCTGTATAGCTGTGTCACTTGATCATACATCAGGGCTACAGTTGGTGTAGAAACATAAACTATGTTGAGAGTGCTGAGTGGACTGCTGAGTGGACGAAACGCGAATTATGTACCTATTGAAATCCACCCCATCCAGCACCAGCTTTGCTGTTCCCGACCTCCCCGTTTTATGGTCATGTACACTAATTATGTACACCTTCCTCCCGTCTACGTATGTAGGACAGGAATACCTTTATACAGTTGGTGTAAATTCACAAACCATCTTCTTGGACTGCAAAGCCACCAATTGGTAACAGGGAGATTTGCCCTTCGAATAATGATGCAGTGACTGGTGCCACCGTTGGTATCGAGGAGGCAGACCCTGTCACACTAGTCACACCTGCAGGCGGACCCATGCAGTCACAGGCGCCATAACTGGAGCCGACGATATTACTTTTGCCAGCCACGATATGTCACCTACTGGAGGCATGAAATGCCTGACCCAGCACCTGCATGACCAACATACATGTACATGTAGGACATAGACACTGGTTAAGTTAAACAATATAATATTATCTAAAGGTTACTCTACCACAGATCTCAAAATTGACTGGAGGATACGTACGTACCTCCCACTTTTCATGCTAAAGTTTCACCTTTCTTTTGCGCTTCGGTCTTTGTTCAATGAAAGCAGCACCAGACACAAGAGAACTTGGAGTGTATGATGTTGGCCGAAAGCCAATCGGTAGTGCATGCAGGGGAGAGTATTCCCCGCACTTCATCGTGGACAGCCTTACCTGCATGCAAGAGTATTCCATAACAGTACGTATGTACCATGACATTGGTTCTTGCTACTAGAGAAATAGCTACGTACGTACAATGTATACTCTTTGCTGAATTCTCTGTTGATCCTTATTCGGACTTACTATCCTTATGCAAGCCCCTTCAGACTCACCCCATGCACTGTGCACGTCTGTGCAATCTTGGGATTCACTACGCAATTCCGAAATTGGCATGCAATTTCCCGAGAATGTGCAAATCAATCTCAGGTGTGACCCGGAACTTACTTGAATGTGAATACCAGTTTCATTAGTGGTTGGTCTTAGCAGCTTACTGTTATGTATGCTCTACGTACGTACATTGTTTCATCTGTCATTGTCATTGCACTTTATGTGCCCTAACAAGAGATTTATTGCAGTACGTACAATATATATAAATACCAGTTTGCCGTGCATTACGGGTTTTAGTGCACGAGGGCAATCTAGTTAACAGTCGAGGGCGAGATAATGCATGAGTCGAAGGCGAGTGCATTATCCGCCCAAGACCGTTAATTAGATTGCCCGAGTGCACTAAAGCCCGTAATGCACTGCAAACTGGTATCTAAACTACTTAGTGCAACTCACTGACCCGAGACAGCCTTTGATCTTTGAAAAGTGTGCATTATCTAGATAATGCACACTAAAGTGTGCAATAAGCGATTTAATGCTCCGTCATGTGATCGATTCTGAGGCGTCTGATTCGTTGAGGGTCACGTGAGTAGCACTAATGTATTATATGCGTTGAGTAGCAATTTTGGAGGCATGCTTGTACTAATGTAAAACAAGATTTTTATAGTGTTTCTTTGTTCATTCAGGTGGTTCCAGAGAGTGTGTGGCGGATCAATGTCGATCCTCCCACTGATAGTGGAGTCGCTTTTGACACATCTGCTAGTGAACAGTGGTGGGACCAGACAGATCTTGTCAAGCTTATTCTGGCCGACAACCAACTGAAAGGTCTCTCTGAGGACATCAGCCACCTTCCTGCCCTCGCAGTGCTGGACGTAAGTACAAAGCTTAGCTTCCTGTGTTGTGGAGGTGGAAGGGCAGAAGATAGATATATGAATACTAGAATACCTGGCATCATTTCAAAGCAATCCCTGTAGCAGTGCCCCTACTCGTGTGGAGTGACCAATACTGTACACTTTGTTTGGAACACTTTGAACACATAATATTATTCATATACATGTTACGCGCAGTCTAGGAATTTGCACAATCTCGAGATTGCGTTGCATGTTCTCTGAATCCGGAAATTGCATGCCAATCTTGATTAAGATTGCACAAAACATTTCCACAATCTTGAGATTTCGCAAAGGATTTTGAGATTGCACAGTTCAGCTATGAGAGCACTGTGCATGCAAAATCTGTGAGCGTTACTGTTTTCATTGGCTGCCATTGCTCTATCGCTTGTTTCGACTGTTGTTGGCAGTACTGTAACAACCCTCAGGAAAGGCCCACAAAGATTCTTACGACACTGTCGTAATCGCCATTGCACATGGATGCTGATGTACTGAAAACGGTGGTGGTGAAACTGCGAGCACTGTGATCTTCTCTTTGCCAGCCGTTGCTCGCTTGGACTCGACCAATGCAACAGAAGGCCAGAAGATAATCCAGAATTGACACCATAGAGCACAGCTCTTCACTTAGCTAGTAACAGGTGGGTGAGATTGCGCATTTTGCTGTGCGATCTCGAAACTATGCACTATGTTTGCACTCTTGAGATTGGCATGCAATTTCCGTATTCTGTTACCGTCAAGGGCCTTCAGGAGGCTATACTGCATATCGATCCCTTGGGCTTGACTTCTACGTACGTAACTGTAAGCTAGTTCACTTCCATTTGCCAGAACTATTTACGTGATGCACATGACGGCATAGAATATTACATCCCATATTTGGCATAATTACAGATTTCAGCTCTCTTACATCACTCCCCACCTTAGAGGAGTTCAACCCCAGCGACAATACTGTAATTGGTTGGGAGGATGCACTGGGACGTGCGGCCGGTCTTCTTGAACTTTAGTCCCAAGATGCACAGAGGCACTCTCAGTTGAGGTGTGCGCATCAACACTGGAGTCATTCTCATTTTCAATCTCATCGTCTGGCTCATTCTCATCGCAGATTCATTCTCAGCTAGATGTAGCTGCGAGCTGTCTTCAGAGGACCTTTCGCTATCGCCTTGTTCCGTAACATTATCGATAGTATGTTCGCAACCCACTTCCTTTTCTCTTGTTGCCATACCAATAGTACCCTTCCATGAATCCCTCAGGACATGGTTTGACACACGGGTCTGATGCACCTGGATCGCATTTTCACGGGGAAAGTAGAGTGACAGCTCTCATTGCAGGATGTGATTCTGTATAGGGTCCATGCCTAGTTTCCTCAGCTTTCCGGTCTCCTTGCTAGGGAAGCGGGCGCAGTACCCAGCCTCCAACCCTATATTTGGACTTCCGATCATACTGGGTCTTGTTAAGGGCATATCGAGCCGCCGAAGGTGGCGAGAGGGCATGTAACTCCGCAAACGGCAAAATCCAGAAATCACGTGCTACATTGTTTGTTTCAGATCCGCGGCGCGTGTAGCTCTGGCATGCTTAACCGCGGTAGTCACAGCCACAGTTCCTGAAAATATCCATTCTCTAGTAAGTCAATGACCTTCTAACCTAAACTCACTGCTGTTACCCTGGATGGCGCTTACCACTGCCTTCTCCTTGCCTCAGTTTCGCCAACGAACCGTGTCATTCAGTGGAGACGGTCCTGAGCGAAGCCTACGGCACCTGTGCGCAATGGCTGCCGCATGTAGGACGGACGGGCACGTTGTTTTCAGTCGTCAAAACTTTGATGGCGTCCATTCATCCACTCTGCGCACTCGATCTAGCTCTCTGGCCTGCTCTGCGATAATCCGCATAATCAGATAATTACGTTCATTCACATATACGGTTACATACCAATGTCTAAAAATAGTAATCCGGTGGCCGCATTTGGATTTTGCTGTTTCCTTAGTCAATACGAGAGTTGCATGCCCTCTTCCCGTTAGGGTCGATATGCCCTTGGTCTTGTACATGTACTTCCTCTGGGATCAACGAATGTTCTCAAGAGCGGATTTCCTGGCAAGTGTGAGACTTAGCATCAGCTCCTCTCGAAAGTCACAGACAGATGTTTACCATCTTCAGCAGGTATGAATGTAGCTTCTGTTGGGGATCAACAATCCCAGCCAAACAGTTGGAACAATGGTTTCTTGCCGGCTGTATCGTGCAGCATGTTCCAATACACCCACAAGACCCCCGACGACTGCTTGTCCCACTGGGATCCAAACTGTGCAGCTCTCTTGTGCAACATGGATTTAAGGATCCGGTTGAAACGCTCAAACATGCTGTCGCATTGGGGGTGGGAGGCCGTGGTGTTCAGTTTCTCAATGCCCTGCAGCAACGCACACACCAAATGTGGCAGTGGATATATATGGCAGGTCCATATGTCGAGGCCCATTATCTTAAAGGGTCTCTGGACAGGTATTGGCTTCAGAGATGGCTTGGGTTGGCGCCCATCTCCTATCACAATTGCACATTCCGGACACTTCTTGCAGAATGCTGTGGCAAATCTGCATACATTCCAGGCCACCACCTGGGCGCCTCCGCAATCATCCACCCTTCCTCTGATTAGCTCTCTTCAGCTCACCACTCAACTCACTCACTTTGTCTTCCAGCTCCTCATTGCTCTTCCTACAATTGGCCAGTGCTTCCTCAAGGTCTGCCTTCATGGACTGACTCGATCCTCTCCATGGGTCTCCACTCCACCGCCACCGCTCACTTCATCGCACATGGTTCCAGACCCAGGAAACTTCCAGATGTGTCCACCAAGGAAACAAACTCTGTGCTGTCGTGCTCATCAGTGATATTAACTTGCACATTTGTCGACTTTCGGCCAACGTCACAGAGCTTGCCCTCAAATCATTAAATTTGTCTTGTCTCTGCTACAGATCCCTTGCATGGTTGGTAGCTCCATTGCTCTGGTGATTGTCTGCACATGCACACTTGTCAGACACTTGGAATTCAGCCCGCATTCCGTGTGACACTCCGGCGAGTTCATGTGCTCCCTCTCCTGAGGCCTCATGGCTCTCATTACTCATTGTTGTTGACTGATCAAATTCCTCGAACACACAGTACGATCACTGGCAGTCGCAGGAACTTCGGGGCATCCACACGCAAGCCCTCGAGCCACTTAGCACAACGACTGGACTCTTTCACCACCAATGGGTGCTGCCTCCAACGGTCACTTGTGAGCTGGGTGCCATGCACTCACTCGCTTCGTATGACTCTGTCAACTCCAAAGGAGTGTCTTAGGTTCATGTTTAGCCTGACTTCTTCAACATCAAGAACAGCGAGGCAGATCAGTCTCGTTGAGACATCCACTGTAAGCTAGTTCACTTCAATTTGCCAGAACTAACTCTGATTATGCACATGACAACATAGGATATTGCAGCACTTATTTGGCATAATTATGAATATGAACGATAGCAGTCAATGGTAAAGAGTTATAACACAAAGTCAAAGTTCAGCTCTGTTACATAATTATATGTACGTACGTAACTATAACTATTGATATTATACTTCAACCATTTCTAGGTGCACGGCAACCATCTGGCCAGTCTGCCTTGTGCCCTGGGAGGATTACAGAACCTCAGCAGGCTTATCCTTAGGTGTGTAGTGTCGTTGTGTATGTGTGTATGTGTGTGCATGTATGTGTGTGTTGTGTGTGTAGTACATGACTGTATGTGTGAGTGTACGTTAATTTACGTGAGTGTATGCATGTCAGTGCAGGGTTGCCCTAGCCTTGTTCCCAGGCCCCACCCCAGCTGTTGTCGCTTGCAGTACGAAAAGCGCGGAGAAGGCCTGGAAGGGTTTCGCACGTGATGCGTGCTGCCGCTGACGTCACGGATTCCGTTAATACATACTCACGGTATTCAACTTGCTATCGCCTGTTCCAGAGATGCTACCGAGACAAGACAAACTCCAGAGGAGCGGCAGCTCCTACCTATACAACATCCCTCGATTTGAAACAGAACTGCTGAGAGATGGCTGCAATACAACGGTTATAACTTGGAAGCGCTTTATAATGTTCTCTCCGCGCAGTAAGCCATCGCTCTGGAAATACAACACTTGCAGCTCAGCACTACTTCGAAGGTAAGACTTCTAGCTTGGATAAGTCGGTGTGGCTCTCTTTTGGCCGTTGACTTGTCTCCGTATGCGATCGTAGCTACTGTACTAGTACATAGTGGTCTTGAATGGATGACGGTTGCGGCACGCATCACGTGCGAAACCCTTCCAGGCCTTCTCCGCACTTTTCGTACTGCAAGCGACAAAAGCTGGGGTGGGGCCTGGGAACGAGGCTAGGGTTGCCCCCGGTCTTGTTCCCAGACCAAACTACTCAGGGGCTACCTACTGTACATGTATATGAATTGTAGTTTGCCTCCACTGCCTCAGAACGTCATTGCATGCATGACAATAGGTTTTATGTACGTTACCATTACGCCCATTTCATCACAACTGCACATTTAGTTGATCACTTGATCACACGTTCTGCATGATGATTTTGTTCTTGATCTGCCGACTTTTGTTGCAGAACCATCGTATATAAGAATCTGAAAAAATTTTCATGTCTGACTAATGGAATACTCAGTACTTGTATGAGCACAACACAATTGAAGTGACATTGCAGACAGTTTGGACTCCAAGCTGATGCTCTTTGTTTGGAGAGTGGTATTAGTTGTTTTTGCATTTGTAGTGACTTTAATCTCCCCCCTCCCCTTGTCTCTTCCTAGCCACAATGAACTCGCCTCTGTTGTCCCAGAGCTGTGCATGCTGACTAACCTTCAGTGCCTAAAGCTTGAGTACAACAAGCTGACAGAACTACCCGACAACATCGGCCTGCTGACCAATCTGGAAGAGCTGGATGTCTCCCATAACCGGCTCTCTGGCCTTCCTCACTCAGTGGGAAGGATGGGCCACCTGCTGAAGCTAGGAGCCACTCACAACGAGCTGAGAACCCTGCCAGAAAGCATTGGGGACTTGAAGGGTAACATGTATGTGGGCATATGGATGTGCAGTGTTTGAGCACTAGTGGTTACAGGAGGATAGTTACATATATAATTATGAGCTTAATTGGAAGGTAACATGTTGAAGTGACTCTCAATTACGTATATATCAAGTGAAAATTAGGCACATCAAATGTCCTAAAGATGTATTCAAAATCATACACCCCCTTTGGAAATATATGCCTCAAAGTTTGTTAAATGTAAACTTTCTAAAATGCATTTTTCAACGACTCCTACTTTTGGGGGTGCCAATAGCCTTTTTTCCGGGCCCGATACGGCGTGGGAACGAGTCTAGGGTGCCAACTGGGATTTGTGCCTATTATTCAACTTTTACTTGATGCGTTCACATTTGGAAAGTGACATATTGAAGTGACTCTCATTGTGTATATATGAACCTTTTTTCCTCAGGTCTGAGGGAGCTGTCTCTAAACAACAATAAACTCACCACCCTACCGAACTGTGAGTTGTGTATATAACAACTAGGAATACGCGTGCGCAGTGTCTTTGCTTAAAACCCCACCCGGCTCCAACCAAGGGCTATTCATGGCTAGGTCCAGACGCGGCTAAGCCCAGACGCGGCTAAGCCCAGCCGCGGCCATGCTGTTTGCACCCTTCGGGTGCACCCACCCACCTCCCCCTGTCACGCCCTTTCTGCTCACACAGAACCTAAGTCCCAAGGACATTGCCGGATGTGACATCATGAAGTTGAAAGTCTCATGTTGGGTTTTGCAGTCATTGGTTGGTAAAGGGTTAATTAATTGGTGTATCCGTGTAACATATGGACATCTGAAATGGAAACTAAAGCCCTAGTTTATGTATGTACGTAATGGCTTTACCGTATTTATGCTAATTAACGGTATAAAAATAATAATTTCAAAACTCGCTACTGTAGGATTGGAATCATATAAATTCCAGGAAATGAATTTGTATCGCTAGATTGGATGGTATGTTGTAATAGATAGAAATTGTTGCGCAGCGTTTGGTGAGAAATCGTTTGTGACCGTTGTTATTCCAGGAAATGGGCATCGAACTGCCATGCCACGTACTGCATTTCGAGCGTTTGCGGCTGCACTATTCCAGGAACCTGGCGTCTACTGCCATGCCATCATTGCCATGCGCTGCTTTTCGAGCACTGTTATTCCAGATTAACTGCCATGCCACGTGGCGCTGGCATTCGGCATTTGTGACTGTTGTGACTGTTGTGACTACACTATTCCAGGAAATGGACACCCACACACAGTGACTGCCATGCTACACACCAAGAAATGGCATCCTCAACCACGATGCCACACGCTGAATTTCGAGAAAACTCATTTGTGACCAAGGGCTGACTGTTGTGCCAGGCACTGCATTTCGACGGAATCAGACTGACTATGAATAGTGTACTTTAATTGTAGATGTGTATTTGGAACTGGTGTTGTTTTGTATTTCTGGTATCAGTACATTGGAATCACAGAAAATAATTAGTGTCCTGAGCTACCGCTTAATTGGATTAGTGGAAATTCCAGGAATTAAATTCCTACCACTAGATTAGATGTACTGTTTTATTAGCATAAATAGGGTATAATTGAATATGTACGTACTCCAGTGCATCCAGTAATCTAAGTCTTAGAAATGTTCTCTCTTTGTGTGGTAGACAATGTCACTGCCCATTTCCCTTCCTCTTTGTAGTTTCTGGTACTGATAAACTTCAGATCCTGGACCTGCACTACAACTCCCTGACAGAGCTGCCTGTCATCAGACCCGGAAAGGAACTGAAGGTACGCAAGTGTTCTCTTCATAGAGGTGCTGTGATTGTGCTATTTATAAGTAACCATTGACAGAGACTTAGTAGAACGGTGCAGTGGTCATCTTATTGGTGAAAACAGTGTACGGAAGCGCAAATGGCAGTTAGACAACGTGAATTTGTCAAAATGAATGACTGGATGATGGATGGATGGATGGATGGATGGATGGATGGGTGGATGGGTGGATGGATGGATGGGGTGGGTGGATGTGGCGGGTAGGTGGATTGGGTGGGTGGGTGGATGGGGTGGGTGGGTGGGTGGGTAGCCTCGTTCCCAGACCTTCTACACCTCCAGTTTTGATCGCTTACAGTATGCAGGACGACCTGGGGATTCTTTGCACGTGATCTGCGGCACTGCTTACGTCACGGATTCTAGACGCAATAGCTCATATCCCCATCCATAGCTACAGAGAAGCTAGAAAACGGAAACAAGTTCCAGAGAAGAGATAGATCCTACCTGTAAAACATATCCAGATTCGAGGCATAACCGCTGAGGGATAGCTGTGATACAAGTGGTGAAGCTCCAAATCTAGCCGTCTTTTTGCTCCATGAGAAGATTGCATCATATATAGCTGGATATTTGATGTTTGTCACATGACAACCCTTCGGAGTCATGACTTCTAGCCTGGGTATGCTTCATACACTCGGTGTAATGCTTGGTGTAGCTCTCAGTTGGTGTAGCTTGTCCCATCTTCGTGACTAGCACAGAATGCAAGATCAGTCTCGTACATGACTTGACTGTTGAGATGAGCTGTGGCAACATATGACGGTCGTGCCACGGATCATGTGCTAAGATTCCCAATTCCTTCTCTTCCGTTTTTGCATACTGTAAGCGATCAAAAACTGGAGGTGCAGAAGGCCTGGTATTAGGGTCAGGCCAATTATGCTCCAAACTTTGCCCATTATTATATTCCCGAATTCCCAAAGGTGATCCCATTATTCTTTTTATTTTCCCCCATTATTCTCACTTTTATTCCACGAAAAGTTGTCATTATTACTCTGTACAAACGGTATAAATCAACTTTCAATGCTTGTTGAACTGCGACATAACTGTGGCCTCCACATAATCCTCCAATGAATTGTTTTGCTGGTCGCCAAAGGAGCGCTTCAAAATGGAGAAGACACGCTCAGATGAAGCGGACGACGGTTGGATCAGGAACAGCTTCTGCGCTGCAGACAACCAGTTGGAAAGACCGTCACTTTCACGATGGCTCTTCCACCACTCCAAGCTGTCAACACTTGGGTCCACATCTGTTGCTAAGGCGAGGTAAGTGGGTAGCTCTGCCTTCAGACCGTCAAGGCATCCCTCAAGGAAAGGAAAAGCTTTGAGGTCATCGACATCTCCAGCGGAAGGTTTCAACTCTTTAACTTTCGACGGGCAGAACAGCCTCGCTGCTTTGAATGCTGCCATTGGATTGCGGGAGTCGTTTCCCAGCTTACTCTGAAAGTAATCAAGTTATGTGAATAGATTCATATACTTGCCATATTTGGCAACGGAATATCCTAGGACAGATGTGCGCCACTTTTGGCAACTATGGGAAACCGTGTCAAGTTTTAGCCGTTTTTGGCTAGTAACGGGCGTACCAAAAGTTGCCAGAGATGCCAATCAAACATACCTGGTACGGAGACACAACACGCATCTATAAGCGGTAAACTGCAGTTACGTAGTTACAAAATGAAAACAATATACATACGTAGGTATAGTACAACAGGCTAACAGAAGTACATACGTACATGTGCACAAAAAAGGAGACAGAGACAGGTTATATTTAGCTAACAAACGGGAGATAAAACCGGATACACAAAACGAACCCTATCGTACCAAAAGAATGGTATAAGTAAACTATATATGGCTGCTCCTGCTTGTGCAGCCAGTTCTCTCAGTGAGCTTCCCAGAATTTTCCAACCAATTGCTCCTCAGTGCCAGAAGGAATTACGCAAGAATTCTGTCCTTGGAGCTTTCAGTGGCAACCTTGCTGGAGAGCGAACACCTTCCTCAATTAGTCAGCACCTCTGGTTTTGATCTGATTCGCTTAAAGTATGCACGAAGGGGGAGAAGGCCTGGGAATTCCATGGACACATCTACATGTATGCACCACTTTCAGCTTCTGGAATTTCTCTGTTGCTGCAGAGTGGGCCAAGGCCGCTTTCCATGAAGGATGCTCCCAGTCGTTGTGGATGTGCCTTGTATGATAGTTCTCATCCCATGTTTTGAGGCCTCTCCATGTGCTCCTTGGCTCAATCCATCCGCACAACTGCACCATAATCCATATGTGGGAGGACCAACGCATTAAACAGGCGTTTTTCGATCATGTAGGGGAATGTCCTTTGCCACCCTTCTCAGCAACCCAATATTGATACCAGTGTGCTGCTTTCTGCTCACGCCATCAAACATATTCATGGTCAGTGTATATGTTGTACCCTTCTTTATATGTAGCGTCTGTTCCAGCTGTTCGTCTGTGAATAGGCTCTCTGTCCAGTTAGAAGGAGAGATTGCCTTTGACCAAGCTTGCGAGAAAAGGGCATTGAAATCATAACCTTGCCAGGATTTTCCTGAAAGAATTTAAGGCAGACATTGAGCCACTGGGATTTGAGTGGACCAAACACTGCGACTCATGGGTTGTGTGGGGTGGTAAACCATGGACCAATATACTACTTACGTGGATGGGACACTTGCGCATGCTTGCGATGTCCTAGTCCGCGTTAATGAACTAGTGAATTCATTTTGAAGCTGCACTCAGTGAGATTAGAGGATGAATCCTGCCCCAGTCAAGCTGCCACCTGAGGTTATTGTTAGAGTTAGGGTTAAATGTTGTACTCTCAGAAGAAGCTCTTAGGTTGGATGTCGAGAGCAAACGTCCGATAGAGATATGGGCATTATTTAGGATACAACGCTGTGTGTGGTGTGGGAGATTATGCCCATTGAGTGCCTTCCATGCTATTTGGAGGAATGGCTTGAAAATATTTTGTGGAGAGTCCTTGGTAGGACGTGCAAAAGATGGTGTGTACAGCTTGTGTTTGTGGGAGATTATTGTAGTTTGTACTAGAGTATATGGCTATGTCCTCAAAAGGATGTAAGGATAAAAAGTGAATCATTTTCTTCCAATACAAGTAGTTTCATGTGTTTACCACTGTCAGATACTTATTTTGTGCCCTGACACTCATGCAGTGTTACCTTAAATTATGTACACACATAGATTAATTTGTCACATTGGAGCACAGTATATGTACACTTACTTACTCATCCAGTTGTCACAAATTTTCCTACCACTTTCCACGTACAAATTTCACCCTTGCACGCACACAAATTGGTTATAAGCCTCGAGTGATTTATGGGCCTTGAACTGCTGAGTGGCAACACTAGATATGCTACCAAATCGCTATCGGTGGTACGGTGGTCTTGACTGCTTCACCTCGGCAGCCTTGAAATAGGTCCAGGCCATTAATCACAGTACCTATATGGGAGACACAAAAAAAGTCAATCAAATGCTCCAGCCTTGTATGTAGTACCCTCCCTCTGCTTTTTCCTGTCTTCAAAACCTTTTTTGATGTTCCGTAAACGCTTTCTGCGCTTCCTCCCCTTCTCCGAATGCTTCAGCGTAGCATGGTACAAGCGTTTTCATCTCTCTTACGTAGTCCTTTCACAGTATAGCAACCACGCTCAAGCCCCATCTGATGCATGATGTCAGCAATTGGCTCAGCACCCTCATTGAAGTTGATAACTGCCAAGCCAACAGCGGTCTCAACAGTTTTGGGTGTACCACTCTGACTTTTAGGGCACCGATGCCATATTGTTGCATGCAAGGATTCATTGCGGTTTTGGGTACTTCCTTTTAGGCAACGGCGAAGAAGTGTCTCTTCACTCAAGCGGTTGAATACTGGTTGAATAACGTGTCCAATAGCTTTGGGTACGGTGGTCGGTGTGCAGGTGGGGTTTGTCCTAAAGTATTGGCACGCTGAAACTTACACCATGATGACTCACCCTCAGGGCAATAGCAATGGTCCGGAGTCTCATCAGTGGACCTGCTATGATGGAAGATGGCTTTGGTTGCTTTTACCATACCCTGAAGGTCACCGAGGTTGTTTCTGATAGCATTTCCATAGTAGCGTTGAAAGTCATCACAGAGTTGTTCTGTAAGTCTGCCAGCACCACCAATGGTACGGCCATCAGACAGCTTCCTTTTACCATGATCCTTCTTGACTTTTCTCAACGCCGTCCCCATACGCTTTGGACATGTCCTACACAGTCACTTTTCTCAACCTTGTATTCAGGTCCATAAGGGTCAGCTTCAGTAACACTTTTGAAAGACTTGCTGTCTCCATCTCCAATAAAGGTGAGGTAGCGGAGCTTGTATTCGAGTGACCGTTTCCAAAGAGCAACAGCACCGTCAGCTTCCATTGCTGGTGAAGTCCCGGTGTAGTTGGCCTCACAAAGATGCTGATGCCTCTCCCAGAATTTGCTACCAGCAGGATCATCAAATGCATGCAGTCGACAAGATGTGCAAGTCTTGCTGAGGAATTCATAGTCCAATACTTGTCCTGTGAGTTCAGATATAACAAAGACGACACCGAGGTAAATCCTCTTCGCTGCCAAGTAGCATCACAGGAGACACTAGTATTAACAATTTCCTCAGTTTGACCCAGATCTTTCTCAAGCCTTTGTACTAACTGCTGGGCTTTATGCATGCTTTCAGAGCATCTCTTCTTCACAGACTGGTAGATACTTTTTGTGGTGTTTGGCGAAACTGATTATTATCAACTGAACCAAGATACAACACGTGCAGCATATATACACAAGAAGAACAATAGGGCCGGCTACAATAAGCGCAACGCACCACATACAGAATTATGTAATCATGACATAACACAACAATATTACCAGTTCATAGTTCATGCCACATCTCCCTTCTTAGGTGAGTCTCTTGGGAGGGGCAATGTGAGTCCCTGTTCGGGAACGGGTTCGGATCGGGCTACGAGTTCGTGTGGTTGTCGGAGTAGCATTGGCAGTGCTTGTAGCAGGCATGGGATTCAGTTGGCTGCGGTTACGTCGTATCGATCCACTTGGGGTGTCGACAATGTACGAGCGTGGAGCATTGGCAGCTTGGACAATTCTGCCGGTAGTGGGTTGCCCGTCTGTTGTCACAAAGACCTCCGTATCATCGGGCAGGTCAGGCAGCTCTCGAGCTCTGTGTCGACGATCATAGTCTTGTTTTTGCTTCACATGTTTTCCATATGAAACAGCTGCAACAGGAGGTGGCATATCCATCATGCAGCAGAACGTCGCGAGACGAGCCCTCCCACACCCAATTTCTCTGGCTGCCAAAACTGATCTGCGATTGACATCCATGATGGAACCTATCTGTTGTGATGTTGTAAAGCTAACCCTGTGACTACACACACGGCACACAACTTCAAGCCATGAAGAAAGTCCCATTCGGTGCTCACACTTTTCTTCCAAAGTTAGTGCGTCACAACTACACTCAGGGCACAGAAATGTTGCACACAAATCAGCTAGCTGCGTCATGCTAACAAAACGGTACCCTCTAATCGCTTGGCTGGTATCCTCTGGTGTACCGTCTGCTGGCTGATCTGCACTTGCATCCCCCGGTGTTCTCTTAGCAAAGACCAGTTTTTTGTACGAGGAAGAGATCAAACTAGATTGGAATGTTTCATGTCCTAACTCCATTTCACTTTCATCGCTGGAGGCTTCAGAAGATGATTCGCTTGAGGAGTTGCTACCAAAGAGCTCTGGTGAGTTTCCAGCTTCATCCTCCAATGAATCAGGAATTGATAATACTGCAGAACTTTCCATCACTGAAAAGTATCAAATAAAGTCTATCAGACATTTGCACAGACAAACACACACAGGTTATACCATAGATAGTAGAGTAGAAGGACATAGGATGTTCTTCTACTCTACTAAGGCTGTCCTGTATTCCATATACTGCCCATCATAGCCCTTGTACTTACCTGTCGCTCTCTTCTTGGTGTGCTGGTTTCCTTGGAACCGCTTTTTCTTCTTTCTACACTACCGTCTAGGCATGAATAAGCTGCAGCTAGCTAGTACACACAGTAAAGAGATTCAATAATTCTATAGCATCTACATGTGGCATGGCAGCCTAGACATTATTATATCATAATTAAATTTCAGCATGCATGACATCATGGATCACCTGATGATTACATAATCATAGTGGCTAAAGCGGGAAATTTGAATTACTAACATACGTTCGAAACTTACAAAAACTAGATGAACATTATTTTATGAGACTTACAAAAAAGAAATGAACATTTATGTAGCTACTCTGTTTCTCTGGTTAGTAGTAATCATAATATTATAGCCAAATACAGCAAGTAAAATTTCTTATGCTAGTTCAAGAGTATATTTTTAGGTCAAGTATGTTTGCAACTGTCTCCTCGTGCAAAAATCTCAAATTTGATATTTGGATCAAATTTTGAGTATCTGCCACCTTAATCCACCCTTTCTTAACCCATATTTGGTACCTGGAAACTCTCCTTTTGTCCATGCAGGGTTGAGATTATGTGTGTCGAAAATAACCATGGGTGGAACATCCTGTCCAATGGCATTTGCGCAGCCTGCAATGGTCACCTGTCCCTTCTTTCCAGAACCTGATACCAAACTTTCTTGGAGCCTTTCTTGGTAGCTACATTGGGAGGCAGAGGATCAAGAGGAACTCTGCTCTCGTCTAATATGTTAATAAGTTTGTGACGGGTTATATCCATCAGGTTGTGCTCCACCAAGACCTCGCGAAGGAGAGAGACGTACTGATCGATCCATTGTATCTCTATTTACTGCATCCATTCGTACATGAGTGGCAACACTAGATATGCGACCAAATCTCTATCGGTGGTACGGTGGTCTTGATTGCTTCACCTGGGCAGCCTTGAAATAGGTCCAGGCCATTGATCGCAGCTACCTATATCGCTTCTTGGCTTCATTCGAGAGGTTCTCAGCGTAAGTTGAGAGGCTGTGCTGCTTATCCTACATACGTGTACTCGACTGCACCAGCTGTACACCAACAATGGCGGCTGCGTGGTGCATCTTTAACAATCCAGTCCCTCCTCCCAATGAATGTAGCCTTCATCAGCTTTCTCAGTCTCTTCTTTCTAGGTTGTTCTTTCTTCTCTTCCTCCTGCAGTTCCTTTACCCCCTCTTGGTATGAGGTGACTTCTTCAGGGGTCATGGTCACCTGCTGCCCGATTGCCTTCTTGCGTGGTGGTGCTTTTGAGCCTTCATCCTCACTTCTTGATCATCGTTGTCTGTTGGATGCTTTTCAGGCCGCCTCAAATTCTTGAATTTTTGGTGCAGCTGATTTTTCCAGGACCCATAACTAAGAGGAATGGGTATTTTTCAACCAACATTCTGCCTGCAGTGTTGTATTCTTCGGGTGTTGGATGCCTGGTAGGCTCCAAAATCCTCAGGTTATGATCTCAGTTCTGTGGGCCTTCTCTAAGCGGCCGCCTTTCTCCAGGACTCTCATGGTCTTTGATGAGAAGTTCTCTGGGAGCCGGGGGTGCCAAGGGAAGGCTTGTCCGTCATACTTGTAATCTGTCCTCTGGTATTCTGAGAGGGGTACCGGGGGAAGGCTTACTTGTAGTCTGTCCTCTGGTACTCCAAGAGGGGTGCCAGGGGAAGGCTTGTCTGTCATACATGTAGTCTGTCCTCTGGTATTCCGAGACTGTCATACATGTAGTCTGTCCTCTGGTACTCCGAGAGGTGCCAGGGGAAGGCTGTCTGTCCTTCAAGTAGGCTGTCTCTGAATCAGCACATCCCGCAGCATGTATAATTCCTGCAAACCACATAACTTTTATGCACTTATAAACTATAATTATGTTAGCCCACATCTCAAATATATATTTTCATCAATACCTTGTCTCGTAAGCCTCCCCAGGCTGGTTGCTTTTGTGCAAGTGACATAAATTTTTTATTGATCGGGGGGCAACCACACTCCTGGTAGCTGTGTTGCAACCAGTTGCAACTCGCTGGTAAGGTACGGTATTGCAGCTAATTAACGCACATGTCACGTGAGGACCATACTCGAGCTCAGTCGATAGCATCAGCAATGGCATCCAAATTGCAAAGGGAAGACAAGAACTTATTACAGCGTTCACAACTTCGCCAGCACGGTGAGTTTCGGCATGTGAGCGTAAGTGAACGAGAGCGATTGCACACCTGTGTGGTCAGAATCTTTGTGGGACCTTCATAAGAGCTGTAAGCTTACTGCCAATGAACTTCAAAGAGAGTGATTGAGAAATGGCGGCTGACGGCACAACAAAAGCGCTTGTATCTCCACCACCATTCAGCACCAAAATTGTGCGGTTGGGTTACTTCATATCTCTCAAATGAATTATTTGTTTATTTGCGTGGCATAATATTTCCCCTACAAGGAGCGTGTAATGATTTTAATGTATTGTTGATGTTTAATAGCAACAAGTACAGAATTTGATCATTGACACTTTTCTTCATGCAGGAACTCCGTATTGGAGCTAATCGAGTGACAGAGTTAAGTGCCGAGAGGATCACACCATTGATGGGCTTAGTGCTGCTGGACCTCAGAGAAAATAGTATTAGAAGGTGATAGTTTTCACACTGAGTTAACTTCATGTTTCAGTTCACATTGGTAGCCTCGTTCGCAGGCACAAGCTGTTTTTAGGTGCATGAAGTACGGGGGCCGTTGTTCATGCGACCCAAAACGGCACGGGCCTGGAATGAGGCTATCGTATACAGGATAAGATTTTGACTGTGGCTTCCTTACTCTTCCACTGCAGTGTTCCAGAGACGATTACAGAGCTGAAGAAACTGGAGAGACTAGACCTTACCAATAATGACCTTTCTGGGTACAATCGACTTTAAAACCTGTCTGTGTCTTTTCCAGAGAAAGGATTGGTCCTGCATGCTCATTTGTACGTAGCTGAGGGAATGTCACTCACTGTCAACCCTTCCAAGCCCACAACCCTACACAGCATGAGTTGATCGGCTGGTATAGGCTATTATGCATCATCCAGAGCTCATTTTTGCTCTCCTACCCAAGGGTTTCAATGTGTCTTGGGGTTTATTCATTCTTTATTCTCAGATTCAATTTCCCATATGCTGCTTGGTCTATGAAGTAGTCATCACCAAATATTGTGTAATTTTTGCACATGCAGACTCCCCTACACAATGGGTCTGATGCCTTGTCTGAAGTCTATCATGCTGGACGGCAACCCTTTGAGAACTCTCAGAAGGGATGTAGTCCAAGTACGTAAGTACGTACACCTTGTGTGATAGCATGGATGCAGTATATACTATCTACTTCAATGCTCACTAAATGAGATCCACCAGCACAGTTTGTTTCCTCAATGAGTGATGGGGGACAATCCCAATGAAGCTAGATCTGTAATGGCAGGAGCGCATGAGCCGCCAAAGGAGCGTCAAACTAGTATACACATGTTGTGATCCCTCACGCCTTACGGTCATACCTTATATGGAAGACCTTTGCGGTACCACACAGACACCAATTTGTCTTTCACACTTTTATGTAATGGCCTTTTGCTGTATAAGGTAAAGTTTGGGACGTGTGAAGGACTACTACTTCCGCTAGGGCGCGCATACTGAGTTCGACGCTCGTTCGCTGCCTTCGGTGGCTCATGCGCTCCTGGTAATGGATAGACACTTTGCCAGAGTCCCAGTCCTTATACACCGCAATTGCTATGGTATGCAAAAAGCATACAAAGAATGCCTGGGGAATCTTATTACGTGATCCGCAACATGGCTGATATCACGGATTCAAGACACGATGCCTTATTATCCACAGCACAGAGGAGCTACGTAGAGAACTAAATCAAGTTTTGGTAGGTTCTACGTACTTGTCCATGTTCGAAGCATAACCATGCACTGGTGAATGCTGGTAGTGACACAATTCCAAATAGTGCCATCTTTTTGCTCCACGAGATGATTGCATCATTGCTCAACACTTAATTGTCACTCGGCAGCTCTTAGGATCATGGCTTCTATAGCCTGGGTGTGCTTCATACGCTCGATCTAGCACTCTGCCTGCCGGTGCTTGTCATATTCCATCCCATCTGTGCAGCGAATCACATGGTAAGATTCCCTAAGTTAGAAACTGGAAGTGTAGAAGACCTGGGAACGAGAGTATTGCCGGAGGGAGTATCATCTCAGATGTGTAGTTAAAGATAATCATGTCAGCATTCATGATTGTGTGTAGGTACATCTGCTTTGCTGTGTGTTGCAATTCTGTGAGGGTGATGTTGGTGGGTGGGGCTCTGCATTTGGCATGGTGGTTATATAGCATTGGGCAGGTATGTCACATGATTTGTTGAGGGAATGAAGTATTGAGCTAGTTCATGTAGAGAGAAAACCCAAATATGGTGAAGGACGCAATCATGCTGCAATTCTGAAGACAAAAGAACGGGCCCCCATTGCTCCATGGACTTAACCCAATTAATGTAGCCATGCAATCAACACTTTGCATGGATATACCCACAACACTGTGCACACACTCGCTTGTGATATGGTATGCCGTGAAAGCAATGAACAGCACTCTCCGACTCATACGTATACTCAGCAGTGAGCTGCAGTGCATCGCATCATAATTTGCTGAGTGGACATAGCTGCATACCTGAGAATTTAATGTCAGCTAGGTTGCTGTGTGGAGCACAAACAGATGGCTGATGCGTACTTCATGCTCCTTTTTATTTCAGTGTACGTACTGAATCTTGGTACGAGGAGAAATGCTACTACATGCTATAGGAATGGTATTGCTCTTAATTACCTGCAGCGAGGAACTCTCGAGATTTTGAAGTATCTTAGAAGTCGGATCCAAACAGGTAAATAAGTCTGTGTTTATTCTTGAGTGACCAATATTCCTGATGTCATTGAGGAGTCCCTTGATTTCTGAACAGTCATTGTTGGTCGTAAACAACCACTTATAAGCATGAGGTGGAGAATATTGTAGAAATAGTTCTGGTTTGGAGAACGTAATTTTATGCCAAAGGTATATAGTAACAGTTTACTACAACAATGTTGTTTAACCCTTTACCAACCATGTTAAATACACATATTTGTTGTGAAACTTTCAGCATTATGTCAACATCCAGCAATGTCCTTGGGATGTACGTTCTGCATAGGTGGGGTGGGTGGATGCACCCAAAGGGTGCAAACGGCATGGCCATATCTGGGCTTGGCCATGAATAGCCCTTGGTTAGAGCTGGGTTGCCCATTCCTCAGTTTTAAGTGTAAATAACAGTCCTCTCACCTGTATAGCCTTGAATTCTAGTGTTCCAGACTGATTTGTTTTGCTGTAGCGAGTTGGCGTTGCCTGACTGAGCATCTTGAGTGAATACTCGTGGGTGTGGTTTGAATCACAAACTTTATGGCTGGGTGTAGTCCTCTGTGAAATTTTGAGGACGAAAAGTCATTGGAACCTTATCTACGTAGCGCATATTTAGTGCATTACAAGCTAAACACTGACCTCCAATGTATACGGTTGGTAAAGAGTTAAACCGTAGCCATCATTGGTGTTACAAGTCAGATTTGTTTTGTTATCACTGCAGAACAGCCACCAACACTATCTGTGCAAGTCCAACCAGTGAGGTATGTGCACAGTACAGCACTACATAACATTTATATGGCCTATGAGACAACTTGAGAGACATGCAAAAACAGTGCACTTAAATCAGTTCTTGTTCTGGTTCTGTAAAGTATGTATATATACACACGTAGGTAGGCCCATTATTCGATTACAGTCACATGTATGCACATACATAATACGTGTGGGCTGATGATTAGTTGCCTTTCTTCCAATGAATCTTCTTCCTTGCTTCAAAAACCGTTGGGCAGTTATGGAGTTACGTACGTACAGTAGCTGCGGAATTTGCAGATAGGAGAGGGTCCTACGCTTTGGAATGGTTTAAGTCCAATATCTGGCAACTCCTCTTCTCTCCAGCCAGTCACACTGTGCCATTCTTAGTACACACGGGACCTTTGGCCTTGTTTGAATCTTCAATAGTTATACACACTCTTATTCTGTTGGGGCAGGTACATTCTGTTTACGAAAATATTTGTATACAGTATAGAACTTACTCATCTGGTGTGTGCTACACCCGTTCAGAAAGACTTCTAAGTACATGTACGAGTTTCATTTTATTGAATGCTCAAAGTCCAGTGGTTGAGTTTGGAATCAGAGCCTCTCCATTGTTACATATTAGTCCTGGGACGAGTGTTATCAAATTCAAATACATACTCATTCACCAGTATTGAGATCGGCACTATTCATTCAGTGGATACTGACAGGTTTCTCAAAGTAAATTTCATTACACCCCCTTGCATGGCAATAAGGGAGATGTCTGGTGACTGTCAAAACAATTCAATCAAGGATCAGATCGCACCTAATATTCGTTTAGCAAAACTGTGAAGTCGAATTTGGGGATACCCATTCTCCCAGGACTACTACTGGTTGTAAGCGTCACTGCACTCTCTTCCTTACAGTGAAAGGAGCCCAGTTCAGAGAGTGGCTACATCTTCTGAGCAGAAATCTCTGGACATAACCAAGAAGTCATTGACAACTATCCCAGCCGAGTAGGTGAATGCTAAGGGCAGGGGAAGAAAACTAATATTCTTGACGTATGTTTACTGTTCTCTTCAGGAAAGCTACAGTGTATGCACTATAAATGTGTGAGTGCATGTTTGCTGGTGTGAGGCCATACTTGATTTTGATGCGCTTTTGCTTAGTGCTCATGCATGGTTGGGGAAATTATATAGAACAGGGGGGTGGGCACTAGATAGTATCTGCCCACCCGTTCAGCACTTACCCAAAGGTTAAGCTAGGTTAGAAATACTGCTCAAGATTTTTGTGATGGGTGGGCCCTAGCCTCGTACCCAGGCCCGACCGCCCGAAAAGAAAGGGCCTGGTATCCACTGTTAGCGCATGCGCGTAATTATCTAGGCTAAGACCAAGGGGGAGGGGCATATGACGCAAAATATGGCCACGTGACGTAGCTACCAGAAGGAGATCGATCGAGCCGGGATATCACCAGAACTACATGGCAACTAGCGCTATGCTGCCCTGGATTGCTAGTAATACTTGCTAACTTACAGTTCACGACGAACGGTAATCGTTCGTAGCACACAGACGTTCAAACCTCGGTCGTGTGAGCTGTGTAGAATCGTCGTCTTTGTGCAAACGGCCGAAATGGAGGCTACCTGTGCTGGCTGGAGACAATTACAGGAATACTTAGCCACTGAAGGTCATGGGAGAGCGCTCAATCGTCGAACTCCGTCGTTGCTCAGGAAAGCTGCACGGAACATATAGCGGTAGTACACGATTTTGACGTTGTGGTTGTACGGATGTAACACGGTAGTCCACGATTTTCCCAAGATTTCTGGGAAATTAAGCGCATGCGCAAACAGTGGATACCAGGCCCTTTCTTTTCGGGCGGTCGGGCCTGGGTACGAGGCTAGGTGGGCCCTTACTAGACTGCTTTTGAACCCTGTGCAGTAAGTAACGTTCACGTGAAGAGAGGGGTGGCCTCTTGATACATACTCTACGGCAGAAGCACGTTTTCTTTGCATAACTCAACCAACAACTTGACTTGAATTGTCACATTATCCTAATTTCAATTGTAGGATCTTTCAGCAGCACCAGCTAACAGACCTTAATGCTGGCTACAACAGGCTGACAGTGGTGCCTCCTGAGATTGGACGGCTTATAGCCCTGACGTTCTTGGATCTGAGGTATGGTCACTGCAGAAATTGATTGTAGTAAACACTGACCGTAATTGTGACTGTATGATCCTATATGTCAGCATGCATGTTTTCTGTGATGTGTGAATACCGTTAAGAATTTATTGGCACTCAGAATGAGGAGAGGAGCTCCTGGTATCCACTGTTCCGACATGTGCAAGCACTTCCATTACATTCTCCGTATAAATCATAGAGATGGTCTATGAGATACATGGTATTCGGACTTGGGACTGGACTTTGGACTGGACTATGGGACTCATAGAAAGTTGCGCTCATCATTTTGAAGCATCAAACGCTACTAGAATACTTACATGACATGAATGGAATTCGGGGTAGCCGAACATGACTCAATATCAGCTGTTCCAGCAGCCATTTCTGCCAGAGCGTGTGCGCCAACGATGCACTGAATAGGCTCGTTCCCAGACTGAAATGGTCTGGGGACAAGAATCCACGGATAATTATAGGCCTACAGGTGGGAAAGCAGGAACGGAAGTGCCAGTCAAACTTGGCAGCAGCATAGAAACAGTTCAAGAAGCTGCAATCTGGTTGTACCACTTGGTGTACGAGAATTTGCTAGCAATGACCGCCATGTGTTCCCCAAAGTCGTCGTCAGATCATGGATGAATTCGCACCGAAACAAAGTCGAGCTGGTTATGCATGGTAGGAACACGGCAGACTGTCTACACGGTGACAGTTGTGTTACTAAACCTCACGTATACTTGGTAACTTATTATCTATGGTGGCAGCTGTATAGTGCCGTTCTGCAATTTCCCGTGTTTTGGCTTTCAGAAATGACGAACGCAACTTTCTATGAGTCCAGTCCCACAGTCCATCCCGAGTCCAGTCCACCGAGTACAGACGGCCAGATACATGTACTATGCTGAACACTGTGAATGTAATACCTTGGTGCTCCTTTCCCCCTTCCAAGTGCCTGGGAACAATGTTAAGTGAAAACCTGACTGGACCAGTAGTTAGGCCAAACCTGTTTAATTTATTATCGCCACTGGAGAGAATCATCGTGACTGTATCAGGTACGTAAGGTGTTGGTGGGTGACCTTCCATATGAAGAGCTGGCATTCCATGCTCACTATTGAGCCTACAGCAAGTAGCTCGCCATGACTCCACATTTGGAATGTGTCTCGCTCGATTTTTTTCATTCATTCAAGTACGGTTGCGTGTCTTTAAATTGATGCTGACAACTTTCTGACATACATCTGTGCTGCAAATTATAATGTTTCTTCTGGGAATCGGGAAGCATCTTCTGTAGAAGTGAAAGGCTTCTTGTGAAGAGTGCTGGCTTAGTATGTACATAAATTCCAGAAAACATTGCAGCTCACTTCCAGATCTTCCGGAGCTCAATCAGCTCTCCTGAAATAGTCTGGACCACTGGTACAGCACTCCAGTCAGGTCCACCAATTCAGATTCCCAAATGTGTATTCCCTCTCTGGTACTATAATTCTGTTGTATGTTCTGCATGGAATGAGTACACTGCACACTTTCCTTGCCAGGAACAATCAACTAACAGACCTTCCTCAAGAGCTTGAGAGCTGCTCTGAGCTCAGAGACGTAATTCTGTCTTATAACAGACTGAGGAAGCTCCCTGCAGTGCTGTACACTTTCAAAAAGCTGGAAAACGTAATTGCAGATGACAACCAGGTAAAGGAGTCTTTCTAACTCAAATGTATCTCACGGCACATGCAACCATTATTGCTTGCCGTAGTAGTTGCTCACAGTATGTCAACCCTTGGGTGTAGAATTACTCTCGGACGTCAAAGTTAAATTAAATAATGTTATCATGTTGGATGGTCAGAGTGTGAGCGTGTATAGTGTTGTGCCTAAGCCATAAACCAACTTATATCCTGCTGGGGAATGGTGGTCCAGCAACCCGCCTATTATAGGTTTTGATGCAAGGTCCTTCTTCTGGATTATTGTTGCGACATGTATATGTACAAATTGAAGATGTCCCAGCGCAAAGCTTGTGCTGTTTATATAGGTCCCCAACTTGTTTATCATCGCTCCACAACGTTCCTGCCTCTTTGTGTCTACTCATCAAATACCCAAGCCAAGGTAGGACAGCATAACAGAGACTGTCTCTGCTGTCTACACTATATACCGCTTGAGGGCTAACATGCCTGATAATTTCATGCACAGTTGGGGACCTGAACAGCGCAAGATTTGTTCTTTGATTAACAATTTCCATCCTGCTATTTACTGGTTATAGTGTGTTGAAATTATCTGTTGCTGCAGATTGAGGCGATTGATGTGGCTGGTTTGCTCCAGGTGCCAATGATTGCATGCCTGGACCTCCAAAACAACAACATTGGCCGTGTTCCACCCGAACTAGGGAATGTGTCCTCTCTGAAGTAAGCCTGAATGATCTGTTGAATTTAGAACTGACGAAGTTATCGCTCTAGGTCAATCCAGTTTATTTCCGTATACCACTCTGTATTCTAAACGATTTTTCAGCCTGGTTTCCTGGACAGGCACAATGTTGATAGCTGCAGTTGACATTGCCACAGGTTTGAACGGTAGCATGTCTGTCAAAGTACAAGTCCGATTGCATCGGTTGGTCTCTAAACGGCATTATCTGTGACACTAGAGTACTGTGAAATTGCTGCTTCTAATAGTTTGGTTCCCAGACCCTTCAGTTACCGGAGTGGATGGGTCAAACTGGAGACTTCTGAGCCTGGATTTGCTGAATGAATTCCCCGGTGCTGGCAGCGGCTCTGGGATAGTCTCACATACACAGTGTCTATAACGTCTCTATGCGTTCTACCCGCCGCTAGCATCCACAAAAGTCGACTTTCGTGAACAGGTTGTCAAACGTTTATTATTTTTTTCTCATGCAGAAGTAAACCAGTTGGAAATCCGTTAGACAACTAAGTATAATATTATTGGAATGGCCTAGTACCTAACAGTAACTCTGCAGTTTGCCATTTTACACAATGTCCTAGTAGTTATGCCCTTGAAGAAATATACTAGGTGAATGGTGGACTTAGTGGGGTGAGCATATGAGCAAGCTGCATGCATTATAGCCATCGACAAGAGAATGGGGAATCAGAGTGTCAGTGAGGTCACAATAGTTGTTGTGGTAGTACATTTTGGCACCAGTCTAGCTGGGTCTGGCACAGAGTGTTGAGTGATAGGAATGGCGTATGAAGATTCTGACTACATGCACCTTCATGGTCGCTATCATGCACTGTCCCAACCGTACAATTTTGGTGCTGAAACTCACCTTGGTGGTGCAGATACAAGCGCTTTTGTTGTGCCGTCGGCCGCCATTGCTCGATCGCTCTCTTTGACGTTGGTTACCAGTACAGTCTTACGAAGGCCCCACAAAGATTCTGACCACACAGCCATAATTGCTGTCGTTCACTAACGCTCACATATGCATGCTGAAACTCACCATGCTGGCAAAGTTGTGAGCGCTGTAATAAGTTGTTGTCTTCGCTTTGGATGCCATTGCCGACTCAATCGACCGAACGTGGTCCGAACGTGACATGTGCGTTAATTGGAATGAGCTGCAACGTGTAGCTTGCGCGACCAGCGAGTGGCAACCGGTTGCATCGTGGCATCATATGCCTCCACACATTTCGACCAATAATTGGACAATTGGCAATTATTCACCCGCCAATAATCAATAATGATTCAAGGAGCAATATCACAGTTCTAGTGTTTACTATGTTTGATACCTTCTCAGCCTCATTGCCCGTAATGTATTCGTCCTGCTATCAGTAGAGTCTGAACTGTTTTGTACGTTATATTGCATGTGCCAGGCGTACAGTATTAGTATTACCAAGAGTTTATGAACTCTTGGTATTACGTAGATCAAAGTGTAATGTTTCATATATTACGTGTGGCAGAGATACAGTATGGGAGACAGATCGACACCGCTCGACTACAACTAGTGTGGGGCTCACTCACGCTCACCCAATTATATATAGGCCTGTAGTTATTCAACCCAAACCTTTGCACACACTACTTTGCTGTTGCCAATTTAGGCTCTCCCAACTGTACACCTCTCTGCTTAATTAGGTGCATAACATCAAGTTTATGAGCACATGCTTAAGCGCTTCCTGTCATTCTCCATTGGCAACCCATGCAAACACTTAACAGGCACCTTCAGCTTGGTGGCAACCCCTTCCGTAATCCTAGAGCAGCAGTCCTTTCTAAAGGTACTGCGGCACTCTTGGAGTATCTGAGAGACAGAATTCCAACATGAAGTTACCTATGAACTGTATAGGAGTTAAATTGCCTACATATCTGACAGTTGTGACTGGAATATAGTTGGTGGTGCGTTTGTTGTGACAATCATGTACAGTAAAGTGTGGTATAATAGCAGAATGCAACAAATCATGATTGTGATTATTGTACACCTGTTCATTCAAGAATGCAGACATGATTGTGTGTTGGTTAAAATCATGGTTCATCTGTGAAGAGTGAATCCTCACTTCTCCCTTGCATGGTAGGCATGAAGCATGCGGTTGCCTGTGAAAATCATATTTATCACTTGTTCCTAAGCAACTGTCACATGAAAACTATATAGAAAGCAATGATCATGAGTAACATTAAATGTTGTTACGGGAAGCTAATATAATGCTGGTGAAGAGAGGGGGACGGGTGAAAAGACAATCCTCAAGAACAGGATTTTATAAATTTGGTGGGTGATGATGGATAGAGATTTCCATTACAACTGTAGATGGTGATTTGTATATGTGGTGGGTGATCTATAAACTAAGGCCTTTAGTGGTTTATGGGGAATACCACGATAGCTGTATGGGAGTGCTCACAGAAACAGATTTGAGTGGGTTTGCATGGCCATACCTAGCATAGGGGCGGGGGAGGGGAGGGAATGTGGTTCTCATTAAAGAGTGCCCATGTGCTTACATGCTCACTGAACAAAGGGGGTGGATGCTCTTTCGAGTTTTCCACCGTCAAATGAGCGCCCTTCATTGCAAGCACACATGCATGACTGCATAGTCTGCATTCTTCAGAGCCCTCCCAGGACATCTACATTGCTGGATCACTAGCACTGTCATCTTGTTCTTCATGGTCACGTGCACTGTCAAGTTCAGGGAAATGATTGGTATACCAATAAGATACCCGGATACGTAGTCAGAACCAGAACCTTCTTCGATCCTTTTCAGTGCAAAGGGTCTCTAGTTCTGAGACTAACGGCAGCAGGATACACACTCATAGAGACTTTCTGCAAGCAAAGTTTCTTACCTCAGATACACGGCTAATTTCCATGGAATTATTTCCACAGTATAAACCATGCACAGCTGTTGCATAATTGCCTGGAATATAAACACAACATTTCATATTAATCACGTGGGAACGTGGCTATCGCATGCTCTTTAAGTACAGGTATGAATGTGGGTGGTGATTTATAATAATTATTAAATGTATAGTGGGTGATGATTGGGTGGACCACTTTCCCAGGTGGGCTGACATCAGTAGGCTCTCTCACCTCCGGGACACATCAGACTGGTTGCATCCATCAACTGGGCGGCTATAGCAACTGAATAAATAATTAAGTGGCAACCACACATGCACTCCTAGCTGCATGGTATACATTATAACGATATTACTGCGATGGGCACACTCCACCATGCATGCTAGCTAGCTGCTCACTGCAGTGACTGCACTGCTCCCTTCGCTGCGCCGCTGCTCAGCCGCCCGGCCGGCCGCCCGCTGCGCCGCTCAGCCGCTCGCGCCCCTGTAGCCGGCCTAGCCGATGGAATACAGACTGGGAACGAGGTTTTTTCCGCTGTGGAATTCAGATTCGCTGTCACGGTCTGGTGTTGGTAGACTGGGGCAGAAGGGGCATAGTCGGAAAAACATGCGTGAAAGGTTCGCTTAGTGTTACATATTGATTCACTTAGCTAAATTATTTGTATTTCTCTTAGCTAATTTGTATTTTCTGAATTGCGGTTTGACATACAGAAATTGTGCATTGGGCGTGCAAACATTGCTTTCAATGAAATTATACGTGTACGCATGTGGCCAAGGCTTGTACAATTGTAGCTATGGAAGAAGTGTGTGGTTGTTGGCCTCCTCACGAGTGATCTGAAACTTTAGATGGTAATCGCGCCTGTTGTTGGCCTCACGAGTGTGGTCTGTCATAAAACTACCTCCTCAACCCGCTCTCTGTAGTGATCTGTATGATCCTGATACTTCAGACCAGCTGCCACCTGTGGCCTGTAGCTAGGCTGGATTAAATGCCTCTGCAGACAGTTTTACTGGGAGGCTGACTCAGGCTGTCCACTTTGAAGTTGATTGTTGAAGCCTCTAGACTGCAGTTAGCTACTTAGTCTGGCAGTGATCTGTGTGAAGCTGTCTGGCATCACAAATCAACTTGGTACCTAGAGTCTGCTGTACCACTCTCAAATGCTCCCTGGATTAAGGGAACGGGATCATCCATATATTTTCTCTTCTAGGACTTCATCGTGAGCTTTCAGCTTCAGCTGAATTGAGATCTGGGCTGTATAGAGCCAAGAAGAGTACCAGAATCCCAGCCAGTTTGAACAGGTCTTCCACTTCATGGCATGAATTGAGCAATAATTGTCTAATGCTGTGGACCTGTGGTTTCACCATCAAATGGGAGCATTTCATGATCTAGGCTATTCATGATCATGAGTAAGCCCCCCCCCCCCCCTCCCCCCCAGTACAAGATCATTCACCATTTTTGTTATTTCAGCCCATCAGTTGACAGCATTCTTTTCCCTCAAATGATGGTAGACTGGGCACTCTCCTCTCAAACCGTAGCCTGGTTGGCGCACTTGATCCCGCCTATAGCCTGGTTGGCGCACTTATCACGCCTATAGCCTGGTTGGCGCACTTATCACGCCTATCACACCCTTTTTTCATATCTACTCACAAATTTATGAGCACCAAACTTTAGACAAAAGCTGTTGGTCAATCTCTAGCTGAGCCTTGAAATTGTGATAAGGGCCAAAGCCTGGTACACCAATTAGTTTGGGTGATGAAGTGTACTTGTCAAAACAACACATGCCCTGAAAGGATAATGGTCACAAAGACCCACCCTTTCTGCTTGCTTACAAAGCCACAACAGTCGCAGATCCTCTCAGTAGTCTCAGTCCCAGACCCAAACCATGCAATCCCAGCATACTAGATGCAATCCCAGCATACTAGATGCAATCCGTGCTGGGGTGGGTTTGGGTCTGGGGCTGAGACTAATCTCTCTGATGCCTTAGCCTCGTTCCCAGACTGTCCTGGTGTGAACAAAAAGAGGGGTGATAGACTGGGAACAAGGCTACAAATGCCTCGTGTAGTAGTTGTCATTTACTTCAACTGCACTACATAGCCAGTGAGATTCAGCCTCTTCCAAAATATGGTGTATGTATATACCTCTATACACAGTAATGTGAGATGTCCATAATTCAAAGGTGCCACTGTAGTGAGATGTGATCGGTATGGTATGTTCTCAAACACAGATCGGTTTGTCTTCCTGCTCTGTACTCATGCTGTGGGGGACTTGATTGCTGCAGACACAGTCATCATTTACGATTTGTACTGCAACCGTCAGAATGACATCCAGGCACAATTAAGCTTGCTGCCACTGCATTGTACAGAACTGCCAGTGAGGGTGTACCGACTCATCACAAGGAACTTCTGCGAGAGGGAGATGTTTGATAGGTGTGTGGATGTGGATGGATATGGATGTCTTTGTGGGTGGGTGTGTTGGCGGTGGGGGGTGCATGTGTATGTGTGTATGTGTGTGGTATATGTGTGTGTGCATGTGCCACAAGTGCTACCTCTTGTTCTCACAGAGCCAGTCTGAAGCTGAGGCTGGGCAAGGCTGTGCTACAATCCATGGATACCCAGAGGACAACAGGAGTGAGCCCGCTGTGCAGCTGTGTCAACTGAGCTGATCTTCTGCATTGTATAGATATCTTTGCCATCAAGTTTACCTTCACTCATGCACACACACACACACACACACACACACACACACACACACACACACACACACACACACACACACACACACACCAGCCTTCCCAACTGTCAAAGGAGGAGACCGCGTGGACCTGCTGAGAAGGGAGTGTACGGAGCCCTAATGGAAGAGTACGAACAAGTGAGCCTGCCGGGAGGATAAAGTATGTAGTTTTTGTTCGTAATATTGCTCCTTCTCATGATCCGTTTGAATGCGGCGAGCGTATATATACATGTACACTTACCACACAGTCGAGCGCCTACCGTGCGAAGCTGGTATGCCCCTATACAATGAACAGTATGAAGGCTAGGCACCAGGCCCCACCTTGACTGACATCATCACTCTAGAATGGCGGTAACACGGGTTCCAGATCGAGTACGATTGCGAACTGAGTCAACAACAGTCAAGTTTTTATCGAGCGGAGATTCAGTGAATGGCCCCACTTTTTCACTCCAGGCAGCAGTTTTACCTTCTACCTTTGAATAACACAGAGTTCCTAGGAGCAGCAAGTATCAAATGCATAGAACAGCTTCTTTTCAAGTAGCTAATATTCCTTAGCCTCAGAAAATGGCTTCAAAATTAGGCAACTAAACTACTAGGAATACGCATGCGCAGTATCATTGCCTCGCGCACGTGCTTGCAATACGTATGCATACGCATCCATATGTAAATAGGGTGGGGTTTCGTGGGCCAGTGCGTGTGCAGTGCAGTAAAGTGCAAAGTTCAGTTGTGAGTGACTGAGAAGATGGAAAGCGTCCCTCGAAGAGGACGAACGCGTTAGCGAGGTTCTGCATCCCTCGCCTAACGCGAAGGTCCACGCTGAGTTAGCTCATTGTGGCGAACAGTTCTTAGCAGCATGACGTTCTCGTACTACCGGCAGACCTCACCTACACCGCGGAGTGGTCGAGCGGGGACAGCTAGCTCCGGCTCCATGGTATACAGTAGCGCCAGCAAAGGTCCACACTGCGGTGCCTACACGTGTGCACGCGCAGTATAGTCTGGGGACGAGACCGCTTAAGACGCCCCCATGCAATTAAAGTGTGATGGATATATAATACATATATATATGCAGATGCGACGTGACTACACTGCACGATTAGTTGCCTCCACTAAGGCGCTCGGCAAATATAACTATGATCAACACTATGATCAACACTTTAGTCAGCCTTGCCTCGCTCCCAGTCCCGTGCCCAGCTTTTCGTTGCTTGTAGTATGGTAAAGCGGTAAAGGAGGGCCTGGTCTTGTGGATCAGCCCTGACACCTGTCTGGTCAATCTGATGACCTAGAAGCTTCAGGGAGGTCTTCCCACAATCACACTTTTGGGTGTTAAGTGTGTGTCCAGTCATTGACTACAGCTGTTCAGTACAGCTGTGCATGAGGCAGGCAAATGTGGTGTTCACGCCCATTGTGTGTGTCCTTTAAGAGGTGTTCGTACCAGACATCATTGACTAGGCATCATGCAGTCCTGCAAGGATCGTCAGGAAGGATTGTCAAAAACACCAAGGAAGGCATGCAGATTAGGGCATTTACAGTGTTCTTTGTTTGCGCACAACTTAATGGAAAAGTAGTCTTCCATGTGCCTCCGGCCCCCTGAATTCGTCTTGGCCGTCACACTGATGGTTATACCGTTTGTTGGCATCGCGCTACACCCGATCGAGTATACTACACCTGTAGTAGTTTTCAGTATAACCACCTGCAAGGATCGCGTTCATGCATTTCTGGAAAAGTTCCGGTGTACTTAAATACTAAACGGCAGCTTTTTGAAGCAATAACTCCCGGATGGAGTTGTGAATGTGGTCAGTAGTCGTGAGGCTTGGGCCAGGGGAATTTGCCACAAGCCACTATTCGCATCGAGTTTGGTGAATATCTGGCTCCGGAGAGTTGGCCCGTATCTCATCAACCTTGGGGAGGGAGTGAACTTCTCTCAGCACAGTTTTGTTAAGTGGTTTCAAGTCCACTCAGATGCGGATGAAAACCTGACTTCTTTGGGCCCACAACCATGCCTGCACACCATGGCGTCGGCTGGTCCACCTTGCAGATGACTCCCAATTTCTCCATGCATGCAAATTTCACTGCAACCTTGAAAAGAGCATCTCATAATCAAGACCCCATCTGGGTCCCACACTTGTAAGGGGTGTCTGAATGGACCATAAAAGGCATTGTCTGAGGTGTTAAGTAGGGCTGAGCGATTATTGGGGCGAGCCTGAGCGAGCCCCACATAGACGTGTAGAACGTGAGCCGTGTCTGTATGTATATATATATGCGTACGTCGTGCCGTAAATAAACGCTTCTGCAAATAACCGAAAGTTACTTGCGTCATGATAATTCACACGTGCTCGCGCTCGCTCGCTGACAACGTATTAAAGAAGCACTGTAGCTAGCTGTCAAGATCGAGTTAGTTCTGAGAGTGAACCGTGTACTCCTTTGATGGCTACAACAGGGACGGAGACAACTCACGAGTCTACCTCTCCAATGGATACAGCGATGCGCGGTACCGCACGGCCACAAAGACTGCGCAAGTGCGACTCTGACTGATCAACTGCGCCGGCTATAGTTATAGCTAGCTACAAGTTCACCAATCGCCACTCGCGGCTGCACGGTTGCTCACTGTGTTGAAGTCATTGACTTTAATTTATTAAATGGCTACAGTCATGGGAGAGTGCTTTCACTGTCTGCTCTAGCCTCTTTCTCCACCCACGCGGCCTGGGAACGAGGCTATGTCTGCTTAGTCTCGTTCCCAAACCCAAACAACCCCAGCGAAGATCGCTTGCAGTACCCCGCGAGATACTGCAAGCGATCTTCGCTGGGGTTGTTTGGGTCTGGGAACGAGACTAATGTCTGCTCGTGCCATGGCACATGTAGCTATACAAGATCATCATGTAGCTACTGTCCATAAAGTTGCTGCAATTCTACAGCCTGAGGTTGAGTTAGCTACATTCGAATGAGTGAAATGATGCTGCATATATGCATGCACTCGCTCAGGCTCGCCCCACAATGTTATACATTCTGCTAGTTTTGATTATGTGATTAATCGTGATTATATCTAAGCATCGGATGGTGATTGCAGCAATCGGGCGACCGCGATGTTAGTCAGACTTAGTCAGACTTAGTCAGACGCGCAAAAGTGCTTATGGGTTTTCATGAATATACTTAGTAGGACAATAATCAGGACTATGAATACATAAGCACTGTCCACCATGGCTTCTGTCCACCATGGCCTTGTGACTTTTTGAATGTGTCTGCAGGTCTCCTTCTAATGGCATAATCGTGATATAATCGATAATCGTGATTGTATGGATACAATAATCGTGATGTTGGAAAATCCACAATTGCTCAGCCCTAGTGTTAAGTGGTGGTGACTGAGCAAGGGCCTTGTCTGAGACAGCTGTTGGTAGGTGCTGTGAGTGACAGCTGTTGGTAGGTGCTGTGAGTGACAGCTGTTGGTAGGTGCTGTGAGTGACAGCTGTTGTTACCTCTGCACCTGTGTCCATTATAAAATTGAGTGTTTGTCCACCCATCTGGACATCAGCGAACCATGCAGATACCATGCAGATTCCTGGTCGGATGAGGCTGAATCAAGGAATGAAGTATCAAGATTACTAGTGTTTTCTGCACAGATGGCTGCAGCAGTCTTGGCATATATAGCACTGGGAACCATAGTGGCCTTTCCGATTGGAGCGATGGCAGGTACATGTTCACTGGAGGCACTGACTCATCGGTTCTGTTCTGCAAGAGGATCTCTGGCATGTAGCATCTTTGGTTTTCCATTTGTGGCGTGCATGCTGGCCTTGCTGGCCTTTGCCACAGTGAGTGCACTGCTTATCTCTAGAGTTCTGTCTCTCTCTCCCCCTGCCTGCTCCATTGTCATGTCTTTTGTGCCTTGACTGGGTCTGGGGCTTACGCTGTCTCCTGCATTCTGCGTGGGAATGGACGGCTTCAAGGTTACTGTGCTCTCCCACTCTCTTCAGCACCTGCTGATGGTTGTGAACTGCCTCTCGTTGGCAGATCTGCTTGTTAGCCATTTCCAGCGTGAGCTCCGCGTTGAGTTGAGGGTGTTGCATAATAGAGTGCTGTTCCGTACCCAACTACCTGCTAGATGAGAAGTTAAGTATGAGTGTATGTATATGCTCCACGCGTTCAATGGGTTATCTCAGGGGTATCCTTTAAGGTAGCATTATCCCTTTACCGTTAGGGTACCTTTAACCGTCGGGGCCCCGACGGTTAAAGGTACCCTAACGGTAAAGGGATAATGCTACCTTAAGAGGTGTTCCACTGTAGTGTGGTGTGATCAGTCTGTTCTCCATTTGTCATGACTCAGATCGGTTTGTCTTCCTGCTCTGTACTCGTGCTGGGGGACTTGGTCGCTGCATGCAGACACAGTCATCGTTTACGATTTGGACTAGAACTGCCAGAATGACATCCAGGCACAAGCTTGCTGCCACTGCATTGTACAGAACAGGCCAGTGAGGGTGTACTGACTCATCACAAGGAAGTCCTAAACGAGGGAGATGTTTGATTGGTATGTGGGTATGGATGTCTTTGTGGGTGGGTGTGTTGGTGGTGGGGGGTGCATGTGTATGTGTGTAGGTGTGGTATGTATGTGTGTAGGTGTGGTATGTGTGTGTGTGTGTGTGTGTGTGCATGTGTGGGGGGTGTGGGATGTATGTGTGTGAGTGTGTGTGTGTGGATGTGTGTGTGTGTCACAAGTTCCACCTCTTGTTCCACAGAGCCAGTCTGAAGCTGGGGCTGGACAAAGCAGTGTACAGTCCATTATCACCCAAAGCACAACAGGAGTGAGCCCACTGTGTAGCTGCATCGTCTGAGCTTATCTTCTGCATACCGTCAGGTTTACCTTGACTCATGCCCATGCACACACACACACACACACACACACACACACACACACACACACACACACACACACACACACACACACACACACACACACACACACACACACACACACATGCACACACCACACACACGCACACGCACACCCTCATACACATGCACACACACACACACACACACACACACACATACACACACACCAGCCTTCCCAACTGTCAAAGAAGGAGACCGTAGACCTACTGAAACGGGAGCATAGAGAGCCCTCATGGAGGAGGACGATGATCCAAACAAGTGAGCCTACAAGGCCGTTAAAAATTTGTAGATTGTTCTTGGTCTTGTAAGACCAGGAGCCCATCTTGTCATATGCAGTACACCCAATGATGTGGTCACATGATAGTAGGGTTGTCAGGGACTCGTGGCTAACTTTTCTTTATAAACCCTCATATTAACCTCACGTGGCTAGGTAGTCTGACATGATGAACTTTGGATGGTCCCCATCAGATCTGAAGTGATATTGTACATTGCTGTATGTGTAGGTTCGCAATGACGGGAAGTTTCACAGCGAATTTGTCCGGGACCCGAAAGTGGCGATGGACCAAGCCATGGACTGCTGCTGGTTGAAATTGAGACTCATCATAGCAGCCCTGGCCAGATGCATGTCGTTTCCTTCGGAGGAATTGGTTGTGTGAGGAAGACATCAGATCCTAGGCCGCAGCAGAGGGCAAAGGAATATATCCACCTTCTCCAAGGTCACCATATTGATTGGTTGACTGACTGAGTGACTGATTGATTCATTGCAATTGGCATGTTCTTATTGTCCTGTGCAGACTAACTTTTTAGCTGATGGTTTGTCGGACATCAGTATTGTTGACCCAGAGTGGGCGGAGAAAGCCAACCTGGAACAGTTGACTACCAAAGTAAGTGCAGTCTCCACCTCCTCCTCCCTCGCCCTTTATCACAGAGTCGGTAGACTCTGTATGTAGGGATACGACGTACACGCAATATATGCTAATACAAAAAATCTCTCCAAATCTCAGAAACGGTACACTTATAAGCCTTTATAACAACATACCGTTCATCTTCGAGTGTTTTCATGACCAACAAGACTCCTCGCATCGCGAAAAACCGTCGCGAAAGTACCACACCAGGTACTCGCAAAACGAGCAAATTGTTTTTCTTTCTTTTTCTTCTTCTTTCAGACGGGCTAGCTCAACGTCGCCTCAATCCCTCATGATGGTTTTCACACGAAACAGCAGCATTTTACACCGAGCAGTGCACCAGCCCATCGCTTTTTCGCAAACTCCAAGTCTTCACCAGGCGGCTGCAGCTGCCCACTCAATAACTATGGCTTCATTTGTCACGCCATTTTCATGTTTGTACGCATGCGCACTTAAACGATCACTTAGCAACAATACGTAATTATTATTCAAGATCGCTGAATTAGAAGTGCCTTGCGCTGTTGTGGAAACGCCGTAAGTAAATTCTCTGTGCTACCTACTGTGTTCTGTGAGAGGGGTGAATGCCTATCTAAAGACTCAACCATGTGTCGCTACTACTAAGTTATCTGGTATAGCTATTTTAGCTACACTATACTTAGCTATGATCTTCAGCTCAGGGAGCACTGGCTTAGTATCCATCCAGAAAAGGGTTGGCTTTTGAGATGCTTGGGTCTGATTCTTCAGCCATTGCTCGCAGTGTAAATGCCAGAGTCCAGTATGCATGCGCCTGCTGCTAAAAAAATGACATAAACAAGTAATAAAAAAACATTTAAAATGTAACAGGATGTAGGGATACCAGAACGGCAAAAAGTAAGGAAACAAGGTAGGGATGATCACACAAAACAGTGAAGTATACAATCCCCCTACATATCTTTTTTCATTATACACGTATTATGGAAAAAGATATCTGTAGGGGGGTTGTATACTTCACTGTTTTGTGTGATCATCCCTGCCTTGTTTCCTTACTTTTTGCCGTTCTGGTATCCCTACATCCTGTTACATTTTAAATGTTTTTTTATTACTTGTATATGTACACCTCACACCCACACTTCATAGGACACCCTGCTTGCAGTGGTTGGCATTTCACGACAGAGATGACAGGTCCGTCGCTATGGTAACGACAATGTTGAGGAGAATGTGGACATGTTGGAGGTGACGGATGAGGTGATGGACGGTGTTCCAGCTAGGAGAAGATGCGGATGGACCAAACTGGAAGACTCATGATATTCAATACAGAAAAGGCTATGGGTGAGTCATGGCACGCCTTTAAATTTTCCCTCTTTTGTGCGAGAGGCAACCGCACTCCTGGTGTAAAGTGAGCTTACCAGTTACCCCACCACGAGTGCGGTTGTCTCTCGCACAAGACAGGGAAATTAGATGACCTTGCAGCACCCCTGTTACTATGGATTTATTATCACGGTAGCAGGAAATGAGTCATAATTCACTAGGGAAGTTACGTACCTCAGTAGATTATTGCACTGTAACTGCAATCACATTTTGATGGATTTTTTATTGCACCTCTCACTTCTTAGAGTGAACACCACCTTATCACTGTCAGAATGTGACCCTCTTCCTTCATACCACACGCACACACATGCACACACACACACACATGCACACACACATGCACACACACACACACACACACACACACACACACACACACACACACACACACACACACACACACACACACACACACACACACACCAGCCTTCCCAACTGTCAACGAAGGAGACCGTGGACCTGCTGAAAAGGGAGCATACAGAGCCCTGTACTAAAGTCAAGATCAAGGACACCAGACAATGGACTCGGTGCGCGAGGATGGTCAGACCCGACAGAGATCAGATGCCACTGGTAATTACATGTAGTTCATATCACTAGGCAGCTTTGGTATCATGAGGGTTGTGCCAACATTTGTCCATTATCTCTCTGTATAGAGAAGCACTGGAAGGGATGGGACACAGTCCCATCCCTCCTCCATATCACACTAACTCCAGTGTGCAATGTCTATCCCATCCTCAAGAAGACATCCCGATGTGTCCCATGTACTATAATGACACTGTCCATCCCGTCCTCATTGCTATGGGATGTGATGGGACAAGGCACTACCCCTAATCCCTTCCATTCCGTCGCATGTACACTGGAATAGGATGGGACATTCCGCTGGGTCCAAGGCACTACCCCCAATCCCATCCCGTGTACACTGAAACGGGATGGAACATTCCGCTGTGTCCAAGGCACTACCCCCAATTCCTTCCATTCTGTTCCATGTACACTGGAACAGGATGGGACATTCCGCTGTGTCCTGTGAACTGTCCCTAGGGTTGAGTTGTGGTAAATTGAGTTGCAAGATCACGCATGCAGCATCTAAGGGGGCTGGGGGCTCTGTTCCATTCCTGTTTCTGGTAGATGTACCGTATAGCACCAAATTTTCGAGGGACAGTTTTTGCGGAGTGGCCTTTTACAAAATTTTGCTGAAATAAGCCACGCCCAGTCTGATGTGGCCGCCGCTGCCATGCGCAACTACGAAAGTTTGTAGTTGTTGTGAAATGTGTTTGTGTTGAAACAGTTACTTCTAGGCTGAGTGTGGCAACCGAAGCGTTCAGCATTGAGGCGATGGTTCGTGGGTACCAAGACAGCTGGGATGCAATTATCGGGGAACAGGTAATTACTTCCGTGTAAGAGAGAGCCTGGGAACCGCAAGGATATCTTTGCCGTGGCAGTGGTGAGACCGTCGGCCGTGTGCCAAGAAGATATCGAGTGTGTGCTCCATGTTTCTACTGCGTGCTGGTAGAATTCACTGTAGAGTGATAGCCTTGCTATACTAGCACTGAAAAATTTGCGAGCTTAATTTTTGTGGTCCAAGACAAATCTGCAAGAATAAAACTATGCACCTCAAAAATTTGGCGCTATGTACAGTACAGGTATGGCCTCAGTGATGTTTGCCAGTTCTGTGTCAGCGAGCTCTGGTCACATTGAGCTACAGTGTTTTCTTGAGATACAATACATTGAAGCCAAACCTTGTGTATGAAGGTTAATAACCAGGTGATGCAACTGTAGGGACACTTGTCACATGCGCTTCATACAAACATGTCTTTGTACCTACAACATGGTTGCCTCGCCTTAAGCCATCCCTGTTCAAGTCCACCAGCCTGCTTGCCACATGAGCGGTTCCTTTGAGACCCGCTGGACCGCCTGCTCTCACTCGTAGTCTTGCTAACCGTACTGTCATGACTCTGATTCTGAACTGCCTGGGCCGTGTAGATGGTAGCAGAAGAATGTCACAGCAAAGATATTTTGTGATCGTGTTTAGTTGCCATGTGATTGCTGTCAAAGTCCTGTTCCCAGACTGACTGTAGTCTCATGCCCAGACCACACCCCCTCGCTTGGAGAGACGGTCTGGTGAACAAGTCGAATTTCTTTGGCTTGACGCGTACTAAGGGCAAACTGGCATGGCAAAGCTCTTGGCTGCATCTTCTCCAGCTTATGAGTAATCAAAGCGATTACTATGTAATTATTAACAATCTCGCAATCTCATTGGTCCTTACCACATTCCGGTAATAAGCCCAAGAAATTTGACTTCGTTCACCAAACCGTCTCTCCCCGCGAGGGGGTGTGGTCTGGGCACGAGACTAGACTGACTGCAGTCTGCAGTGTCTGCAGTCTGGGAGCAAAGCAGGCATATAGTTACTCTAAAGTATTCGAGTAGTGGTTGTGAAATTGCAAGCTCTGGTTGGTCCATACGTACCCATTGTCCACCCCATGTCACATCTGTCATGTGTCTTACCTAGCTGTCAGACTTTGTGGTTGCGTGATCGACCGTCAGTCTTACCTGTACACTTTGTGGTATATCACTATATAGTCATACTTGTGTGTACAAAACTTGAACTGTTCGCCACATCCATTCCAAAAGGGGTGTGTATTGTTTGTCTCTGTGGTATCACATGATTGATGGGCTTAATGCATACACCATGAGATGCTCATTCTGCTGATGTTTTTGTCACCTATTATAACTGTGATTTTGACGTGTGTCTGTTTGTGTGTGACGGAAGTGGGATGTTTGTGGGGAGGGACTAGACTAGTGACGCACGGCCTTCATACTTCAATTTACTATACCTCCGAACTCGGCGAAGAATGTTTGAGAACAATGGGCCCGGACATGGACTGGCTTCCGAACAGCTGGGGCTACAAGCGGATGCATGCAATCGGGGAGCAGCGCTGCAGCAGTCAAAGCAGACGCAATTGGGGAGCAGCAGCTGAAGCAGACGCAAGCGGCGAGCAGCAGCTGAAGCGGACGCAATCGGGGAGCAGCAGCTGAAGCGGATGCAAATGAGGAGCAGCAGTTGAAGCAGATCGATGCAATCGGGGAGCAGCAGCTGAAGCAGATGCAATCGGGGAGCAGCAGCTCTGCACAGAAGCGAGTGAAGCTACTTGTATTATAGTAATTGTTTCAAAATATACGAGTTAAGCTGCTCTACAGCTACAATATTAAAACTTGCAATACAGGACCAAGGGGAAAGAACAAATTAAGATAAGAAAATACATAAATAAATAACAAACTAAGGCAACACGATGTACATGTACAAGCATGCAAATGTGACTGAGGCAACACGATGTATATGTACAAGCACAGCAAATGTGAATAAGGCAACAAGATGTACATGTACAAGCATGCAAATGTGAATATGGCAACAAGATGTACATGTACATTTACCATGCACAGAGATAAGGGAGATGCAACAGCACAGAGATAATGCACAGTGTCATGGGTCATTGTAGTGGGAAGGGACCTTGTACTGCATGTACATGTACGAGTTGAATGCTAAACATTGGAGTTGGGATGCTTTTACATGTGCATTCCTATGCAGGTGTACATGGTAAATTATCCATCATATAACAGCTGTCCATTGCGATTACGTCTGACCCAACTACCCTCTCGCTTGCCAGCTACCCTGGCAACACTTGATGGTGCCTGTGGTGGAGCTGGCTCATCAGCACCATAGGTGGCTTCAGTTTGTAGCATGTTGTATTGTATTGTATTGTCAGGGTTGTTGCAGCAGTGGGCTGGTTTTCAGTAACGCCCTGTGTACAATATTACGCTGTTGGCGATGGGGTGGTTGAGATGGTGGCTGCAGTGGTGGTGGGGGCAGCCAACTCGGGCCAGGCTGAGACTCAAGTCCGTGTGGCACCCAACATGTTGCTTTTGCAGATGGGTTAAATGTGGGCAGGTACGGGCCAGGGGGAATATCAGCCCAGTGTATAAGAGGAGAAGGATTCAGTGGGGGACATGATACCCTCACTTGGAGGATGATCCTGAGATTTAAAGAAAGAGAGAGAGAGGTTGAAGTGGGAACCAGATGGTGGGAGGAGGTTGGAAAATTAATGTTGGTTAGGAAACCTGACCCCATTACCTCTAAAACAGCACATTTTATTTCCTCCTTCATGGTTTTTGTTGAGTCTGAGAGGACGGAAAATACAATACACAGTGGTATAAACAAGACTATTAACCCTTGGTCTGCGTTCATTAATATTCATAACTTCCGCTCACGCGACTCGTGATCTATTTATTGCCTAGGTTACACATCTCTAAGGCTTCTCGCCGTTTAACTTACAATCGCGGAGTAGACTTCAAGTTCGAAGGCTAAGAACTGTCGAAGTATAGTTAATTTGTCTGCTAAGGGCGTGATTGAGCCCCGACTATCGTTATATGGCTGCTAGGCCGAGTTATACTCAAGCGCTCACCTTGGAACTCTCCCTGTTGTTGTGCTGTCGATGTCTGCCCTCCAGCGGGTGAGTTATTGGTGTTGATAGATAGTTCAATGATGCCTCGAGCCTCTTCTAGGCCCTTGAGCGCTACCAATAGCGTTCCGTAGGCGAAAAAGCCTGTCCATGCTGGCAGTACACAAAACGGCGACAAAACAGTGAGCGCTTACTTATCTCTCGATCGGTAGGAGGAGCTTCAGATCGACTGCTGATATCCGTAGGGTCTGCCTCTTCATGACTGTGATTGCCATTATATTAGCAGGGTCTGCCCCGCTTCAGTTTAGCTCGCCTCGCGATCTTGTCGTAAATATGCGACAGCCGCATTTTGCGCGCGTCCGCGCACGTCGCAATTGAGCAACAAACGCAGGCAGAGAGTTAAACGGGGAATGAAATAGACACATTGGCAAGCCAATCCCACGCTGGCTCTGCCACATCTGCAGAATTAATACATGAAACTATCAGTACGTAATGCCATGCAGATGTCTGGTGTACACTGATTTATGCGTACAGTACATGTCCCCGTCGTACTATGCCAGCATACGTACTTTTCTGGGGATTAACGCCCACCCCACCCCCCTGGTCACAACCTGCAAGGGCAATGGGCAATACTGTTCGGACGTGGAGGAAAGGACTCTCATCGACCCACTTACGTAGAATGACCAGCAGTCTGTGGCCATTCTCTGTCTGCTTGGTTGCACGCACACTAGTTCAAAACTTGCTTCTTTCCTTCCATGCATGGTGTCTGGATGTTGGTCATTTAGATTATACTGTATGCGTCAAAAAAAACTTTATACCGTGCCAGCTACAGTACGTGAGCATGTCAAAGATAGTGTTCCGGAGCTTATTCAGAGTGTACATGAGCTAGGGAGAAGATAGTTGCAGCTGCTGCTGTTCTGGAAAGGGAGAAGATTGATTTTTTTTGTGTTAATTTTTTTTTGGTGCAATACATTGTTGTTGCTGCTGCTGCAGCTATGAAGAAAAAAGGACAACCGCTGATTAATCAGCTCTGACGAATGCATGCAGGCCTGGACATAGCCTGGCTGGAGCTATATAGGACTTTGGCAGTGAGCCCATGACATACCATTCGCCAGCTGCCCGTGTCTGCCGTCTTCTTGTTGTCTCGCTGGAAATGTATCGGAATAAAGTTTGGGGAGGTGGTTTTGGTCGAACGGACGGCACATCCGAATAGGGTGGGCTAGTAGACCCGATAAGTAATATGTCATCGAATGAGTCCAAGATGTCATCCAAAAAAACTACTGAGAAGCGGATCCGTGGATTCGTCTGCGGGATGTGACATCTGGAGCTTGTGGCACTGGTAATGGTGCTAGCTTCAATGGTGACGGACCTTGACTAACTGACTTGAGTAGCGGTATATAAGCGTCAGTGAACGACAGCGATCACGGCCGTGTGGTCAGAATCTTCATGTGCCTTTCCTAAGAACGGTACTGCCACCGGAAGTCGAGAGAGCGCTCGAGCAATGGCAGCCAACGGCGAGACAAAAGCGCTCATATCTCCACCACCAAGGTGAGTTTCAGCACCAACTTTTATCATTCAGGTCAGTGCATGATAGCGATCACGGCGGTGTAGTCAGAATCTCTGTAGGCCAATCCTAAGTACTCAAACATTATTTATATTATGTTGGATTATATTATATTACGCGGCACAATTTTTCCCCTACCAGGAGTGTAACAAACCTGCAGAGATTTGCATGGGAGTCATTCATGCCCCTGAATTTCCATGAATACAATCATGCACCTGCCCTATTAAATTTCGTTTTCAATCTGGGGGACAGAGCATTGGTATAATATTACTTGTGAAAACACTTAAAGGTATAATATTACTAGACGAATGCAGAACATTGTGGGGCGAGCCTGAGCGAGTACAGTTGTCGAATGTGTATGGAGCAGTTGCATGTGCATGTGTTCCTACATGGAGCAGATGCATGTGCATGACTGTCAGTATATACATGTCATCAGAATGTGACGGAGAGCATAGCGCAACTTAAGGACACAGATCACACCAGAAGTTATGACACTAAAAAGACACCCATGCACTTCACAGCAACTGCGAATCAGGTTAGCCGAAGCAGTCTGGTGGGTAGCAGGAGGGCGACTTTCTCATTCTCTGCTGATGCCAGATCTGTGTCATGACTGACAGGCCAGTCAAGTTCCCATCCTCTGGCAATAGCTGAAGCAGCAGTCTAACACACCGTGATGGTTTATAGCTATTGTAAAGCCTGCCATGCATGCTAACTAGCTAGCTATGTATGCTGCACACCATGATGTGCTCTGCATGCAGGACATGAGATCGCTTGAAGCACTCTCCCGCTGCCGTCTTCATGAAATGCTTTAGCCCCTCACCGCGCGCCATAGTCTCCATCCTTGTTGAGGTAGACCATTCATAGTTCGTGTCCTAGTCTCAGTCGTTGCCGTTGCCGTTGCAATCATCATGTGAATTCGTTTGCGGTTTGAATTAACACATGACGCAATGACACGCAAAATACGAGCAGGAAGTGATTTACGGCACGACGTACGATATATATATAGATATAAAGAAATAAATGGAAAATTCACAGCAAACTCGTCTATGTGGGGCTCGCTCAGGCTCGCCCCAATAAGCATCAGCAGTAGTATAGTACTATAATAATTATATCATCGTCCAAAAATTGAAACGCGACTGTCGTCAATGTTTCACGTTGCTACGGTATTTTTCAATGTCTCTGTATACTATCCGTGTTGCGAGTACAATTCGCACGTGCTCTTGTAGAAACAGCTGATTATTGTACCAGCAGCTATCTCCAATGCGATTATTGTACCAGCAGCTATCTCCAATGCGATTATTGTACCAGCAGCTTCACCACAGTAAATCGGTTGTTTCCTGGTTTAAGAGTCACGAAAGATGCATTGTCAGCATGTTGCTATATAGTACCATGTGGTGTCCCTGAGGTTCCTTGTGTTTGCTGTGTTCCTCGTGTTTCCTGTGTTCCTCGTGTTTGCTGTGTTCTTTGTGTTTCCTGTGTTCCTCATGTTTCGTCATGTTTGCTGTGTTCCTCGTGTTTCCTAGTGTATAATAGTGTTTGCTGTGTTCCTCGTGTTTGCTGTGTTCCTTGTGTTTGCTGTGTTCCTCGTGTTCCTCGTGTTTCCTGTGTTCCTCGTGTTTGCTGTGTTCCTCGTGTTAGCTGTGTTCCTCGTGTTTCCTAGTGTATAATAGTGTATAATAGTGTTTGCTGTGTTCCTCGTGTTTGCTGTGTTCCTCGTGTTTGCTGTGTTCCTCGTGTTTGCTGTGTTCCTCGTGTTTGCTCTGTTCCTCGTGTTTCCTAGTGTATAATAGTGTATAATAGTGTTTGCTGTGTTCCTCGTGTTTCGTCATGTTTGCTGTGTTCCTCGTGTTTCCTAGTGTATAATAGTGTATAATAGTGTTTGCTGTGTTCCTCGTGTTTGCTGTGTTCCTCGTGTTTCCTGTGTTCCTCGTGTTTGCTTTGTTCCTCGTGTTTGCTGTGTTCCTCGTGTTTCCTAGTGTATAATAGTGTATAATAGTGTTTCCTGTGTTCCTCGTGTTTGCTGTGTTCCTCGTGTTTCCTGTGTTCCTCGTGTTTCCTAGTGTATAATAGTGTATAATAGTGTTTCCTGTGTTCCTCGTGTTTGCTGTGTTCCTCTTGTTCCTAGTGTATAATAGTGTATAATAGTGTTTCCTGTGTTCCTCGTGTTTCCTGTGTTCCTCTTGTTTCCTAGTGTATAATAGTGTATAATAGTGTTTGCTGTGTTCCTCGTGTTTCCTGTGTTCCTCGTGTTTCCTAGTGTATAATAGTGTATAATAGTGTTTGCTGTGTTCCTCGTGTTTGCTGTGTTCCTCTTGTTCCTAGTGTATAATAGTGTATAATAGTGTTTCCTGTGTTCCTCGTGTTTCCTGTGTTCCTCTTGTTTCCTAGTGTATAATAGTGTATAATAGTGTTTGCTGTGTTCCTCGTGTTTGCTGTGTTCCTCGTGTTTGCTGTGTTCCTCGTGTTTGCTCTGTTCCTCGTGTTTCCTAGTGTATAATAGTGTATAATAGTGTTTGCTGTGTTCCTCGTGTTTCGTCATGTTTGCTGTGTTCCTCGTGTTTCCTAGTGTATAATAGTGTTTGCTGTGTTCCTCGTGTTTGCTGTGTTCCTCGTGTTTCCTGTGTTCCTCGTGTTTGCTTTGTTCCTCGTGTTTGCTGTGTTCCTCGTGTTTCCTAGTGTATAATAGTGTATAATAGTGTTTCCTGTGTTCCTCGTGTTTGCTGTGTTCCTCGTGTTTCCTGTGTTCCTCGTGTTTCCTAGTGTATAATAGTGTATAATAGTGTTTCCTGTGTTCCTCGTGTTTGCTGTGTTCCTCTTGTTCCTAGTGTATAATAGTGTATAATAGTGTTTCCTGTGTTCCTCGTGTTTCCTGTGTTCCTCTTGTTTCCTAGTGTATAATAGTGTATAATAGTGTTTGCTGTGTTCCTCGTGTTTGCTGTGTTCCTCGTGTTTCCTGTGTTCCTCGTGTTTCCTAGTGTATAATAGTGTATAATAGTGTTTGCTGTGTTCCTCGTGTTTGCTGTGTTCCTCTTGTTCCTAGTGTATAATAGTGTATAATAGTGTTTCCTGTGTTCCTCGTGTTTCCTGTGTTCCTCTTGTTTCCTAGTGTATAATAGTGTATAATAGTGTTTGCTGTGTTCCTCGTGTTTGCTGTGTTCCTCGTGTTTGCTGTCACTACTGGATCAGTGCCATGAAATACGTATCAAAAGTCCATCAAAATTGTGATACTTTTAATTGAAGATTCATGATCTTATCCTAGCTGGATCCAATGAAAACTTGACTTTTCATGCTACCACAATCTTGTAATTGACATGAAATTTCATGAAGTTAGTGTCATGAAAATTCATGGGGTACTGAAACTACCATGAAATACCCATTAAAACATCTAAGGGACATGACATGAAAATACCATGATTTTAACCATGAACAGGATATGAAATTACCATGATTTTAACCATGAACAGGATATGAAATTGATTAATTAATTAATGCATGCATGGCATTCCTAGTTTTGCCCACTAATCCACATAAATAACATTAATCATCACTAGTACTGTAACCTGAAACAACATTAACATTACTAACACATGTACAAAGTACAATCATAGCTGTAACCTTGAGCTCTGAACGATAATCACCACCTATAATAGGTGGTGATTATCGTTGTTTCAGAGGTTACAGTTATGATTGTACTTTGTACATGTGTTAGTAATATATGCATACGCTGCAACCAAGCAAAGTACATGACTGTAACATAGTACTCATGTCAACATGTTCCACAGTTTTTTCGGCTGCCGCCGTCTTTTGTTTGACACCAGCTGATCATCAGGCCTAGGCACCTCATGATCACTCTCGAGCTCCACATACTCCCAAAACTACAAAGGAACAACATGATACAATACAAGTGAACAGCTACAGCATGCCTCTCTCTCGCTTTACAAACACCAATTGAGTCAACTCTAGTCATGTGCCCAGCTGTCCGCGCCCCCAGATGGAGAGGCTCTCAGCCAGATTTCTAGGTTTGTCCAGAAGGCATAGTTGAAAGTGGTTATTGCACCAAGAATGCAATTATCAGAGAAACTTACAAGATACAACGCCAATGAATCGATACAACACAAAAATCGCCATTTTTCATTAGCATTTGTGTAACCACGCGATTGATTTCTGCGCATGCGCCTCGGGGTCAAAGGGTTAAGTCAACCCACTAGACCGGGGGGGGGGGGGGGGGGGGCGGGGGGGCGTAGATGGCTGGCACAAGAGCAAGTCAAGTGCATGTATGCACTGCAGCAACTCTCATTATTAAGCTTGCATGAAAATAAAGCTAAGACAGAACTACTAACAGCTCATGATAAGTTAATTCAGAATACCTTTCTCTTATTTGAAGTCTTCGGTGTCAATGGCGGCTGCTGTATGAAGTGAATAATTATTCCATAAACTAGATAAATAGGAAATAAAAATACACATAAAATAATATGCTGAAATCATGAGCATAATATACCTTAGGCCTTCTGGGTGAAGCCTTTGGGTTCTGCAGGATACAAAGCATGAAACACGGGATCATACACTGAAGAGAACAAAGATAGAAGTGAAGAAAGCACACCCTTGAGCTGGCAGACTTGTTTGGACTGGACAAAGGGGACAAGCTTAAGGAGACAGATGGGGAGGAAGAGGAAGAGGAAGAGGATGGCATCGGTGATCTCTGGGCCTGTGTCATGAAGCAAATAGGCAGTCACAGGTTTGTATTGCGTAAGTATAAGTACAATAATTTACCTTAGACGTCGACACTTTTGCGTTCTTCTGCATGAGAAGTGAATGTGGGATCTTACACTGTAACACGTGCACCAATCTTTAACTAGTGGAATGCAGGACATTGGAGGGCGAGCCTGAGCAAAGTGCATGCACCGGGACATGCAAGGAGCAGTTGCATTCACATGACTGTCATCAGAATGTGACTGGGAAATGAGCATAGGCCACAGAAATTATGGCACCAAACATACACTCGTGCACATCACAGCAACTGTGAGTCAGGTTAGCGTTTATAGCTGAAGCAGTCTAGCAGCAACATCACCGGCCATGGCGGCGGTAGGCCCACGAGCAGTCACCGTCTTTGTCCGAGTGTCGCCACCGAGGAGGCAGAATAGAATGTTCATGGTGCTCTAGCCAATGTCAACGAGTGGTCTCTCCGTCTTTGTTGTCGCCATCGTCCGTCGAACAGGTAGCTAGACAATTCCTTGCATCGAGGAGATGCGTAGCTAGAGTTCGTTGAATTTGAATATTATTGTGCACGTGCAAGTGAAATTCGCTGACTTAAAATTTACGGTAATTGCAAGATCCAAGCAAACATACACACGCACAGCGCAATGAAGTCACGCTAGTGTGGGGCTCGCTCAGACTCGCCCCAATAAAGGAAAGTTATGAAAACACACCTTTGAACTGGCTCCCATGGACAACGTCGATGGCCCCTGTATGAAATAAACGAGACACAATAAGACCCTGCCAATTCAGACAGGGTACATGCAGTCACACACAAGGCAATGTACATGTAGCATACCATTATGGAATCAAGAAGTTTTTTGTTTGCGGCCCGTTTCTGTTCTATTGCTTTCTCGTAATCACTAATGGGGCGCCCTGAGCCAGCTGCAGATACATCACTCATCTCTGATCCAGCTGCAGATCCATCACTCATCTCTAGATCTGATCCAGATCCGGATCCATCACTCGTCTCTTGCTCTTTCGATGGTGCAGGTTCTCTCTGTGTCAAAGAAGATGATCTTGTCTCACTTGCTAGCAGCCGTGTTACATGCAGACATTTCAGTAATAATGATAACACACACCGATTGCGAAGTGGCTTTGGGCAGCATGCGCAGGCGATCTTTCTTCCATATAAAAATATCTGTCTTCTGTGGCCAAACAAAGTACCATAGTTGTTAATTTTCAATGACAGACTTATATTGTTACCAGCACTGACATACAAAATTCCACAATATAAGGGGGTTTACCTGCAGTTCATGGAAATAAACTTTTCCTTTTACTGGTTTCGGCAAGGAAATTTCCTGCTCTGCTGCTGCCCTTTTTGTCGTGGACAAGAATAGCACACTTGCAAACATCTTATCCTCTGTATAACAGGAAAGTATTTTCATGAAAACACACCAAGCCATATACACAGACACAGGATGCAGTACAATGGCTAAAACTGTCCACTTATACTCTAGTTGTAGCTGCATCTCTGGTAGCCAGGTATGTACTGTCCTCACCTGAGCTGACTATGCTTGCTAGAATTATAGTCTAATAGCTTGAAGGCAGCTATATACAGCAAACTTCAGGATTATTTAGGTGCTAAGTAATAGTTAACTACATACCAGTGTTTTAGCTAGTGCACCAAGGGTAATGTATTAACAGTTGTGGGCGGGATAATGCATGAGCGGAAGGTGAGCGCACTAATAACCCCGTATCACACAAAAACTCGTACAGCCATATGCATTGGTCTTTACAAAGTGTGCGATATCTAGATAATGCACACTCAAGTGTGCATTATGCGATTTTAAAGTACAGTCATCTGATTCGGCGAGGGTCATGTGAGTAACAATAAATTCTATATAATGCACAATTATGTAGCCTTTCACAGCATCCCCATATATGCACTAGATATACATACCATCACCAAGAAAGATACCCTTGCCAATACCCTTGCCGCCGAAAGTCACTTCAACTTGCGCCCTATAGTAAAATATATATTCAAGTGCATATGCATGGAGAATAAATCGTCGTGTGTGGCCAAGTAAGGAGTGGGTGATTGTCTTCAATACATAATACCCCCCCCCCCCCCCCCCCCCCCCCCCCCCCCCCCAAATGAAACCCCGAAAATTAATTGTATGTACGGCAATACACTCTTACCCTGCATTTATCTCTGATTCATGATCATCGTCGTCTGAGCTAGCGCTTTCAGGTGGGGAAAAAAGTGCCATAGCAGAGCTCGAGCTTGACAGTCGTCTGCGGCCTCCACGCCTGAAAAGCAAAGCGTACAGTTATAATAATCTTTTCAATCCAGCGTATTATACTGAATTCAGCAGAAAATGTGCATGAAGGATAAGAGCTCGAGGATGGCATAATACTTACTTAGCAGGTGATATTTTATGACACGCCCGAAGAAACTGTCTTCGATTCGTCAGGGAACTGCAGAGCATTTTACGCAAACCCATGTTATTTAGGGTTAGGGTTGGGCATAACCTGTGAACCTGGAGGATGACAAACCACATGTAAAACCATTGCTAACTGTGTGGCAATGAAAAAGTAAGGAGGGGAGAGCCTGGAATGGTAAGCACGGACGTCACTGATATATCAACTATGTCAGCTTTGACGTCACTCACATGCAGACCGAGAAGTAGCCACATTCAGTTACTCTGTATTTTTGCGAAGGTTACAAGTCTTGGATTGCTGACACCGAAGACTTCAAATAAGAGAAAGGTATTCTGAATTAACTTATCATGAGCTGTTAGTAGTTCTGTCTTAGCTTTATTTTCATGCAAGCTTAATAATGACAGTTGCTGCAGTGCTGAATCAAAAAGAAAAGACCGGGATGTGCCCGCATCATTGCAAAAGCATACCAGGCTCTCCTCTTTTCACTTTTCATCGCTGCACAGAGGGGAGCTTGGGAACGAGGCTATCCCATTGCACTGACGGATCAAAAGGACATAATCTAATAATTCACATACACATATATTATTGCACGAGTGGGCTGAAGGGAGGGCCAATACAGAAGCGAGAATCAAATATTTCCTGTATTACCCCATGGCCACTAAGGAGTGACTCACTGTCGTCCAGCGCTAGCTTCTTCGATCACAGGCCTAGCAGTACTTCGAGGTGAAAACGGTAGTGTGAAACCAATCCGAGTGGGAGGTGTATAACCGGTTTGTACCATGGAAAACCGGTTTGTGGGAGGCTGCCCATGCACGCGCACTAATGGGGCTTCCATGCGCGTGTGCATGCAGTGTGCAGTTTATAGTTCGTTTGTGATGCGGTACGAGGCTAGCTAGAGGAAGATGAGCAGCAAGCTGGAGATTCCCAACGATCTGATGATATCTACACAGTCGATGGTGAGCGACGAGTACTTGAACTTTGACCAGTCAGAAATCGATGAGCTCTTCTCCCAAGTGCCTTCAACAGATGAGTTCGACTGGCTTAACAGTTCGACCAGTGAAACAAGCAGTGCTCGTTTTGGTGATCCTGTTACGTCATCGCAGGTGCTTGCTGTCCAAAGCGGTGCTGTGCCAAAGAACACAAGAAAGAACACTAACTGGGCAGTGAACGTGTGGAGCGATTGGACTGAGAATCGTAAGCGCTTGTGCCCGTATCAATGGCCGCCACATTTAATGATCATTCTGCCTGTAGAATTGAACGATTGGCTATAGTACATCCCGAAAGTCCTTGAACAAACTTCTAACGTCCGGACGCGTCTTGAGGTTGCGTCCGCCCACACACTGGACGCAGTGTGCCATGCGTTCGTCCAGCAGCGGCCGTTAACAACCTATTTGCGTCTGCGTGCGTCCGTTTGCGTTTGCGTGCGCGCGTTTGCGTCTGCGTTCGTTTGCGTGCGTCCGCAATTGCGTACGACGCGTTTGCGTCTTCGTGCGTGCAATTGCGTCTGCGTGCGTGCGTCTGCGTGCGCGTGCGTCTGCGTGCGTGCGTCTGCGTCTGCGTGCGTACGTCTGCGTTCGTTTGCGTGCAGCTGATTGAACATCTGGACGCGTTTAGACGCAGATGGATCTCTGCGTCTGGATGCGTCTTTTGTTCAAGGACTTTCGGGATGTACTATATGTAAATTCGTTTTGGAAGTGCGAAGGAAGGACGGAAATCACTACCCGCCAAACACATTGCATCAGTTGTGTTGTGGGGTTCTGCGACAAGTGCGGGAAGTGAAGCCAGGCCTTGACATATTTAAGGACGCTGCGTTTGCTTCTTTCCGACGGACCCTCGACGCAGAAATGAAACGCCTGAGAAGCATCGGTATTGGTTGTGACCCAAAGCAGCCAGAACCCATCTCGCTTCAAGAAGAAGAACTTTTATGGAGCGAGGGGCTACTTGGTGATCATTCTCCACAAGTTCTTGTTGATACCATGCTGTTTTTGGCTGGGAAAAATTTTGCACTTAGGAGTGGGGAGGAGCATCGTCAGTTGTGTTTCAGTAGTGTGCAGATGGTCCAGAAACCCGGGGTGCTACCATACCTCCTGTATACAGAAAGAGTGTCTAAAAATCACCAGGGAGGCCTGAAGCATCGTAAAGTCAAGCCAAAGCAAGTTGTTCACCATGCTAATGTTACGCAGCCTGAGAGATGTTTTATTGAGTTGTTTAAAAAATACCGTTCACACCGACCAGAGTGTGTGAGAGGTGATGCATTCTATCTATGCCCTCTTGTAAACGCCAAAGGCAATATTTGGTATAAGAATGCACCAATCGGTGTGAACACTCTTGCAAGTACTATCAAGCGACTGTGCACTAAGGCAGGGATTGATGGTTACAAGACAAATCATTCCCTTAGGGTTAGTACAGCTACCCGCTTGTATGTACATGGCATCGATGAACAGCTCATTATGGAACGGACGGGGCACAGAAGCATTGACGGTGTTCGGGCTTACAAACGTAGCTCAGTTGCTCAGCAGGAGGTATTGTCACGTGTCCTTAATGGCGAAAACATGAATCCTCCTGACCAAAGAAAGGAAAGCCAAGTTCAGGTGATGACAAAGAGAACCAATCTCCATCTTTCATGGAATCCAAGACTGATTCTGATAACGGACATGTTGGTGGAAAAGTGGAGAGTGCTACTGCCAAGTCAAGCGATGGTGGTGTTCCTGGTATTACATTTCAGTGGTTGCTCAGGCATAACGATTAACTATCACATGTAGCTAACACTTTCTTTCTGCTCAGCACATTTTTTGGATGTCATTAGTACCCGTATTAAATGGATTTGAAACTGGCTAAAACTGGTTCAGTTTGTACCATGGAGCCAATTATAGTACCTGACAGGCTTCACCAGTGGTGTATGGGGCTAATCAAGGTGTATGTGGTGTATGGGGCTAATCGGGGTGTATGGGATGCTGAGTCAGCCATACACCCTTCAACCACAAAAGTGTACCTAGTCTTCCAGGGAATACACTGCGTACAATTAAGGTGACTACTTAAGTGATTTGTATGGCTGCTGTGGTAATACTTATCTAATTACATGTTTGATAAACTTACAGCATCATAGAAACATTTCAGTGTATCTGCAGGTATGTCTTCCAGCTGTGGAGCAGCATTCCATATCCCTACAGCTTTACAGGCTTCACGAACAATGTACTGTATGCAAGTATAAAACTATTGTTAACATGCTATAGTATTTGCTATAGTATTGTACACAAGCTTGGAGGAAGGGATTGGCAAAGGGCTATATATGACATATTGGTCTCAACCACAAGCCACAGTAGTGTGCACAAATTCAATTAGCATTCAACTGCTGGCACACAAACCAATTAAAATTTCACACTCCACAGTTCAAACCACTGGCAGTGATGTCACATCCTGCAACATTGTTTAGCTGAACAAACTAAAGCTACTACAGGGTTTTTCCAGAATCCTTGCAACACTACACTAAAATGCTCAAAGCGAATTGTGTAGACCATTCCATATATGGAGCGCAGGCAGGGCTATACAACTGTACTTAAGCACTGAACTTTGGCCTTTAATTAAGTTACTAGGGTTTCATTAAGTTACTAGGGTTTCACACAAATGAAGTTTCGACCACAAATTAATTGTCCACTTAAGGTGCGGGCTAGTCGCGTATTAATTCAATTAGCGTGGTACACGCAAGTATTGTTTTCCCGGCTGTACTGTCAATTTCGTGAACCTATTGACCTTTGGCGGAAGTCAATTAGACATTGTGGAAAGTGTAGAGGCTGCCAGTGCCTGTCACGGTGTCGTTGTACGTTTTGTGGGCGAAGTCTTAGGCTAAAGCTGTTGTTGTTCGGGCGAAAGTTATTTGAACCACAGCCGAGTTTGACTGACGGAAGGACACCAATCCAAAAGAGAGATCCTGGATGTCCAGCAACTGTACTTTGCGGAAGCATATAGTTTTTGTCTGACCGCTGACCACAGTGGCAGTACAGAGCCAAGTGTAGCCTAAAATGTGTCCTAGAAGGTGATTCTCGAGCGTCCTGCTCTGGTTTCAAAGCCGACCATCGTCGCAGTCATCCAAATAAATAGAGCTAACTGCTATTACAGTTGTAAAGTCGCGTGACAAAATAATGACAGCTGCTTGCGGTTATTTTAACAGTGCATGAATAATATTAACCTGTAGACTTTGATTGATTATTGGTCTGGCAGATCAGGCAGCCCTTTAGGTACCAGTCTGTGTGAAGAAAGTCGGCGATTGTCAAACAGGTAAGCGCGGGGAGAGTACGCATAATCGCTTAAGCATATATATATGCCTCCCGCGGGGAGCGGTAGGTGTGTGTGTGCATATATATATGCCTCCCGCGCCCAGAGAGTTAATAACACCAGCCTATCAACATCTCACTATCTTCACATGTACAGTAACCAATTAGAATCTCTAAAGCCAACCAATCTCCAATACCACAAAGGAGTACCCATAGACGGATATAGCCCACCTAATCCCCACCATGACAGACTTACGCTGTAGCGCTCGTTTTATTTTGTCTTTTGTTTGTTTTTTTTTTTGGGGGGGGGGGGGGGGGGGGGGGGGGGAGGGGTCTGTTTGTAGCTAAACCAAGTAAGGTAACGGAGGGGGTTTCCGGACAGTCTTTTGATTCCGGACACGGCATTCATGCCCCTCGCGTTCGCTCCGTTAGCAATTCTCCCGAATTATGATAAGTGCGCATGCATACCCTACCTTCGAACTTACCAACGCTGTGCAGTTGTAAGCAAAAACTGCTCCTAGAGAGCGAAAGCTGGGGCGGTGTCCAGAAATCCCCTGCTGTCCGGAAACCCCCTCCGTTACCTTAGTACTGTGTATATTCACTTACATGAGCATACTTGTGCGCCTCAGAAGCTTTAGGGTTTTTTCTCTTTCTTTGGAGAAGGTCCCCGAGGGCAAACTCACTGTCAGTAGTAGTATCACTATAGAGGCTGTGTAGGAATAGAGAAAATGAAATAGCAGCAGCTTCAAGCAACTATACAAACCCTATATACTGAGTATAGCCTACAAGAGCTTCTTGGTGACACATTATGATGCCAAATCTGTTACGGCACGGTACTGGGAGGCTTCTGTCGCTAAACCAATGGCTAGTCTCTTGAGGGCAATGACTAACTTATCTAACCTGCCGTTCGCGGGACTCAGTGGCTTCATAGATGGCGTCGGAGCCCGGGAAGTAACTGCTGAAGCAGCCGCTGAAGTAGCCGCTGTAAGGGTTTGCAACAACAGAGTGAGTAACGTCGCTTGCTCCGCTGTCAAAGTTAGGTTGACCGCCATCGCTAGAGTATATCTGTGGAGAACACAATTGGAACGAGGCAAAAAAAAATCATGGATGCGTTGCTACGGAAAGTGTAGCTGACTCAATACAGTATAAACTCACGAGTGAAGAGGTAGATAGACGGTCTCTCAGACTCGACGGTGATCGATCAATCGTGTGGAGGACGACGCTAGCTAGCTCGATCATGGAACAGCCATGGCCACGTGCTGGCGGCTCAAACTTCAAAGGTTAAGCCGCGGTGCAGGAATTTACCTGCCCGGTGCGCGTACGTGCGCGGCTCAAACTTCAAAGGTTAATCCGCCGTGCAGGAATTTACCTGCCCTGTGCGCGCCCAGAGGCCGGCCGCGGCGCCCCTGCGTGCAACATACGGCCGTGCGCACGTGCGGGAGCAGATCATCCGCGTATTACGATATCGATATCGACCATTCTATGTCTCTGTGTGACTGTTAGGGCTATGTTGCCGATAAAAAAGCTGAAAGTTGACAGCGTTCCCTGTCCCTGCCCAATATGTGGAGGTGCCAAAGTAAGCAAATACGTCAGGGTGCAACACATGAGGCGGTATGTCCGACGTGGCGATCAGAAGAAGCTAAGTGGAGAGACCTCTACTGCTGCGACCCCTGGCGCTGCTCAGGCTGCTGCGTCAGATGAACTGGTAAGTTTGCTATTTGCACAGACAAGACAGCAGCGTGCATTTACGTAATTGCCCCACATACGAGTAACCGTTTTATACCTTTAATAGTGGTTGTAGGGATGAACTATAGGAAATGAAGTATATATGGCATTATAAGATTTTAAGCATGTGCGTGTGTATATAACGGAAGTGCACGGGGGGGGGGGGGGGGGGTTAGTCAGGACACTGACTTAGTTCTACAATCTAATTGTGCAGGGACTTGATCAGTCTGCCTCAGAGTTCAACAGCTCAAGTGATTCAGATTCAGATGAGTCAAACAGTGAATCCGATGGACAATTCGAACAGCAAGAATCAGGCAATTTTCATGCAGACAATTTGGACAAATCAGTTGAACAACACGACCCCGAGAAATTGCTAGGAATGTCGCAACATTCACTTCTTGAATCTGAGTCTGAATGTACTTTTTCACCCCTCTATGACATGTCGGTATATGAATCTCCAATAGCAACAAAGCCTTTATTTGATGGAGCTAGTACTACTTTACTGGAGGCAGTGGTGGAACATTTGCTGTGGTTCTCTGAACATCCCGGTATTAGCAAGGAAGCCCTCTCTGACATGCTTCACCTTCAACACCACAGAATCCTGCCTCCTGGAAATGTATTGCCCCATAGCTATGAAGCGGCTTTGAAAGTGGTTGAACCATTCCTCATCAAACCAGTTGCCTTTCATGTTTGCCCCAATGACTGTATCGTCTACAGGGGCAAATACACACATCTTGATCAGTGTCCACATTGTCACTCAAACCGTTTCATAGCTGGTAGTACTACGGTCCCAGCGAAACGTTTCACGTACCTGCCCTTAGGTCCTAGATTGGAGCGTATGTTTGGTACACAAAGGCTGTCTGAAATTATCCAGTCGCATTGCTCCAGAAGTGATGGAAGGATGTACGATATCCATGACTCCAAGGTATGGGAACAGTCCTATTCTCCACAAGGACTCTTTGCTGGGGATCTCGTGGGATTGCATTTGCTTTGTGCACTGACGGGGTTAATCCATATAGCCAGAATAGAGTAAGCTACTCCATGTGGCCAATTGTGATGGCAGTGCTCAATATGCCACGTCATGTACGTTATTTAGCCAGCAGCCTTTTCCTTGTCGGGATCATACCTGGCAATGGGACCAAGGAGCCAAACACTCTGCAGCCGTATCTTGACATTGTCGTGGATGAAATATTGGCCTTGTCGAATCGATCAATGTATGATGCCTATCGTGAGGCTCCATTCCCGCTCAAGGTTAACATCCTGTACTACACACTTGACTACCCAGGAATTGGCAAGGTGTTCAACACAATGGGGTCAGGGGCTTATCAGGCCTGTGTATGGTGTGATCTGAATGGTAAGTTGCTAGCCCTCTGAACCCTCATGTACATACAGATGTATAGGGTATATAGAAGAATATGTGCATGTGCCCATGTTATATGGACTGAATTTTGCTCTCATAGGTACATGGTTTTCAGCACTGGACAAAGTAGTGTACCTACAGAATCGACGACACCTTGCAGCTGATTCGCAACTGAGGATGGATACAACCAACTTTCCAGAAAAATGTGCAGAGCAGCAGCCACCACCAACTCAGAGAGTGTACAGTACCTTGAAAACCCACCACATTTCATATGACAATGCCAAGAACAAGTAAGTAGCATTGGTCAGGCTTCTTGCAGTGACTGTGGCCTCTATGCTCCATCTGATTGGTGGTGCAGGGTTAGGGCATTGAAATACAGTGATTTGAGTTCTATAGCAATGTCCAGTTACAACAGTACCAACAGTATAAGCCAATCAAATTTTGAACATCAGAGAACACGGTAGCATTCTAGGGATGGCCAAGGAAATTTCGAATTTACCATAGTGATAATGATACTGCCTAGCAGTTGAAAAAACAATCGCAAGGTACTTAGAGTAATATCCAATAAGAAACGAGGGGAAATGCCATTACCCATTCTCCATCCCCATCCCATCCCATCCCTAAATTCTACATTCTTAATGGGATGGGACGGAGGATGGGTAATGGCATTTCCCCTTGTTCTTTGCTTTTCAAAAGGTGGAACTGGACTGGCCAATCACTAAATCCCTTTTCAATTTTTGAAGAAATTTTTTGCCTGGTGTGTAAGATGTGGAATGCTATCAGCATCTTGGACGATGCACAGAGGTTCGAGTTAGTGTATTATCCATTCAGTATGCTGATCATATTTCTGCAGGTCTCAAGCTGCCATGATTGCCAAGGCAACTGGCTGCAAGTCATCATATGTGTTGATGAGATTGCCTCATCATGACATAATTACCCAGGTGTTTCCCGATGCCATGCATACAATCAAAGATGCCCTGGTGCACATCTTCAATGTCATGATTGGGAAAGAAGATTCAGCAAAGGTTCGAAAGGCTGAGGGAGAGCTTGGACGATTTGGTATCCCTCCAGAGTGTCAGACGACAGGGACAAAGCGTAAGGGGAAAGCTCCTCGCGATCGAAGACTACCTGCTGCCCCATTCCGCCTCTCAGATGATGACATCAAGGTTGCCAATAAACGAGTCACCTCTGTGATTCTACCCACACATGACTTCACTCCTGGCTGCATATTTTCCAAGAGCAGTGGGCTAAAGTCTCATGACTGGAAAGAGGTGTGTTACGTAAGTATAGATGTTTATCTGTATGAAATACAAATTTTTGATGGGTTGTCTATTGGATTTTGAAGACCTCATCAAGTTCAAAAGAACAAAGCACATTATGCAGTCCAGGGTTTCTTTTAGGAGGGGGGGGGGGGGGGGGGGGGGGGGGGGGGGCATTCGCCCCCCCTTGAATCTTTACTGCCCCCCCTTGAATGATACTCAAGAAGTATTATGTATGCAAAGCTATTCATGCCTCCCCCCCTTACCTCGCCGGGCTACGGTTCCGCCCTCCCTCGAACGATTTTCTAAAAGAAACACTGCAGTCTAATAGTTAGACAGTCAAAGGAGGTTAGAAACCTTGCAAGAAGTTTCTGCAGCTCATGCATTATTGGTGCCAAAGCAAAATGAGGCTATTCATGAGGTTAATATGTACCACATATCTGATTCAGTGACCTCAAAGGATGAGGTATGTTATTAGGCTTGCGGAAATTATTCCCCAAATTTTGCCCATTATTCTATTCTTTTACCTAAAAATTTTACCTATTATTCTTCCTAGAAAAAAATTATTCCCAAGACAGCCACCTATTATTCTCAATGAAAAACCAAACCGTGAGACCTTCGTCAGGGAACTCTCGAGATCTCCTTTACACGTTGCGTCGGCGATCGAGATAGCCTTAATTAGTAAAGACCGGTCGCTGGCTTCTCTTCACTCGAACCGGAGGGTTAGCTTTTACTTCACGCTTCCTAGCTAACTCAGAGGGCTCTGGGAACTTGAGCCTACCTAGTAGAGAGCTAAGTAGATTGGCTACACTCTCCTTTCTCCGACGAATAGTTGCTAGTTGTATAATCACATACAATGGTTTATGTATAATACTAGATTGATAATTATTCACTGCTCTCTGCTTTCTGTCATGACAGCTGATATGCAAAGGTATTCTCAAATACTCTCTCAGAGGGATGCTAGGGCCAGAACAACGCTCCTCTTTCTTTCGCTTTGTTGATGCTCTTACTCAGCTCTATTCAGAGAAACATGACAAACTGAACCTCTCAGAGCTGAGAAAAGAAGTTAATGTTGCACTGGCATTGATGGAACGAGACTTTCCTGTTTCTATTCAAGTGAGTATTTTTGCTTCTCTGTGATAACACATGATGATTTGTATAGTTATGATACTCAGTGACAGGTACAATGGGCTCACCAGGAAGCATATAGTTGTGCTTCTTGCATGCTCACAAAGCATAAATTGATTACCTGCTTGATATGTAATCTACTCAGGTCATCACCATGCACCTTCTTCACCACATTGTGGACAGCATTGAGCTCTATGGCCCTGTTTACAGTACATGGATGTTTGCGTACGAGCGTTTTAACTCCTGGATCACCAGACGAGTTAAGAACCGACGCCATCCAGAAGCAACTGTTATGGAGACTTACCGGGTAGGCTTTTACTTTATTGTTGGTGTAAGCCTGAAAGTCCCATACTAGAGTACCAGTGTTGCTGTGTATACATGTTTGATGGGCCAACCACCCTTCGCAGAGTTGATGTGTATTGCCCCCTCATTAACCTATGTAAGCAGTCCAGTGCCAGACTGCTCTCTGTGCAGAGGTCAGATGAACTCTCACATTTGTTTGCATTAGCACAGCGCAGTGCACCACAGTTCTCTTCAGACATAGAGAAGTCTCACATCCCTCACTATGTCTGCATGAGTCGAATGTAGGGCTACCCCTTTACTGTGACACACCTACAGCCTTATGTATAGACAGACACACATGTGCACACACGCTTAAAATCATGCATTTGAACTTGGTGAGGTCAAAAATTTGTATTTTGAGGATTCCAATGAGGTAGGGGAAGCAAGTGCCCCTACCAAACCCCACCCCCCAATATTCTATGCAATCAGTACTCCATCAATTTTGTACCTCCTTTATAGATCTATGAGTGGTGCCAATACATGGTGTCTAGGGGGCAGGCTGTTTCTACCAGTGTTCCAAATGTCAACCCTGCTAATCATGATGCTACTGTCAACCTGACTGATGAAGAGATTAGTCTCCTTGATGCCATGTATACCATAAATCATCCGAGGTATTCTTGCCTTCGCAGGCAGTACAGTGAAGCTCTACGCAAAGCTGTCAATGCACGCAGGAAAAGTACATTTCCTTGCTTCGCTGAGTGGGTTCCACCAGGTGGTTACCATGATGGTGACCGGGAGTTATTACGAGCACCAGGGCTGAACAAGATGGCTACAAGTCATAAGCGAACAACCATGGAGTGTCCTAATACGGGCCGTAAGATTGTATATTCTGCTGCTTCCTTTGAGTCCCCACAGAGTAGGCATTCATACTCTTATGTGCAAGTAAAGGAAGTAGAAGCTGTACCAGTTTTCGGCCGCATCCAGAAACTTATCACTCACCAGTTTGGTAACAGTATGTATACAATTGCTATTGTAAAGCTGTTTGATGCTGCACACAAAGACAGCGACTGTGGACTGTGGTTTGTGAACAGTGTTCAGTTTAATGTTGCAGCCTTTCTATTGAAAGATATTTCACAGCCCCTAGCAGTTGCCTTTGACTCAGCGATGTTGTGGTTCCTCAATGTGTGATTGTACTTGTTTTTGAAATTTCATTGCTAATATAAGATTAATGAAAATGGGACAAAATTAAAATTAACGGCACCATAATATTCTCTCAACTGAATTAGATCCATGCATTTATGTTACAATGATAATAAAAGCACTGACTTCTACATATAGTCAAGAATCAACTAGCTAATTATATATTATAATTAATTAATTATAACGATGATTTGCTTAATTAATCACTTAACTATCAAGTGTGCATGCATATATGTGCACTACCAACTCATTTTAGATGCATGAAGAATTGATTTCCAAATGCTTTTTAATGGAAAATACTAAATGGACATGTACAGATCTGTCCCCATAACACATTTAATTAACTATAAGTATTTGGCCTCCATATGCATGCATATATATATATATGTGTATATATATATTATGTTCATACCTCTTTCATGACTAGGATCTTTCCATGAAACCTCCATGACATGGAAATTTCATGGACTGTGTGGTGTTTCATGTGCTTTAGCATACCTTTTCAGATACATGAAAAATGAACCTCCGCACTGAACAAGTTTTCATACCTGTTTCATGGCTTGGCTCTTTCCATGAAACTTCCATGACGCAAATTTACATGGAGCTTTCATGAACTGCAGAGTATTTCATGTCCTTTTCAATGCCTTTTAAGTCGCATTTCAGCAGAAGTTACTCCAGTAGTGACAGCAAATGTGAATAAGGCAACAAGATGTACATGTACATTTATCATGCACAGAGATAAGGGAGATGCAACAGCACAGAGATAGTGCACAGTCATTGTAGTGGGAGGGGACCTTGTACCTGCATGTACATGTACGAGTTGAAATGCTAAACATTGGGATGCTTTTACATGTGCATTCCTATGCAGGTGTACATGGTAAATTATCCATCATATAACAGCTGTCCATTGCGATTACGTCTGACCCAACTACCCTCTCGCTTGCCAGCTACCCTGGCAACACTTGATGGTGCCTGTGGTGGAGCTGGCTCATCAGCGCCATAGGTGGCTTCAGTTTGTAGCATGTTGTATTGAATTGTATTGTCAGGGTTGTTGCAGCAGTGGGCTGGTTTTCAGTAACGCCCTGTGTACAATATTACGCTGTTGGCGATGTGGTGGTTGAGATGGTGGCTGCAGTGGTGGTGGGGGCAGCCAACTCAGGCCAGGCTGAGACTCAAGTCCGTGTGGCACCCAACATGTTGCTTTTGCAGATGGGTTAAATGTGGGCAGGTACGTGCCAGGGGGAATATCAGCCCAGTGTATAAGAGGAGAAGGATTCAGTGGGGGATATAATACCCTCACTTGGAGGATGATCAGGAGATTTAAAGAGAGAGAGAGAGAGAGAGAGGTTGAAGTGGGAACCAGATGGTGGGGGAAGGTTGGAAAATTAATGTTGGTCAGGATAGCTGACAGATCATGTCCAAAAACAGCACCTTTTATTTCCTCCTTCATGCATGGTTTCTGTTGAGTATGAGAGGACGGAAAGTACAATAAACAAGATTATTATAGTGAAGTGCACCTCTATTAAAGGGGAATGGAATAGACACATTGGCAAGCCAATCCCACGCTGGCTCTGCCACATCTGCAGAATTAATACATGAAACTTTCAGTACGTAATGCCATGCAGATGTCCGGTGTACACTGATTTATGCGTACAGTACATGTCCCCGTCGTACTATGCCAGCATACGTACTTTTCTGGGGATTAACGCCCACCCTACCCCCCTGGTCACAACCTGCAAGGGCAATGGCAATACTGTTCGGACGTGGAGGAAAGGACTCGTCGACCCACTTACGTAGAATGACCAGCGGTCTGTGGCCATTCTCTGTCTGTTTGGTTGCACACACACCAGTTCAAAACACGCTTCTTTCCTTCCCTGCATGGTGTCTGGATGTTGGTCCTTTAGATTATACTGTATGCTTCAAAAAAAACTTTACACCGTGCCAGCTACAGTACGTGAGCATGTTCCTGTACAAAGATAGTGTTCCGGAGCTTATTCAGAGTGTACATGAGCTAGGGAGAAGATAGTTGCAGCTGCTGCTGTTCTGGAAAGGGAGAAGATTGATTTTTTTTGTGTTAATTTTTTTTTTGTGCAATACGTTGTTGTTGCTGCTGCTGCAGCTATGAAGAAAAAAGGACAACCGCTGATTAATCAGCTCTGACGAATGCATGCAGGCCTGGACATAGCCTGGCTGGAGCTATATAGGACTTTGGCAGTGAGCCCATGACATACCATTCGCCAGCTGCCCGTGTCTACCGTCTTCTTGTTGTCTCACTGGAAATGTATCGGAATAAAGTTTGGGGAGGTGGTTTTGGTCGAACGGACGGCACATCCGAATAGGGTGGGCTGGTGGATCCGATAAGTAGCATGTCATCGAATGAGTCCAAGATGTCATCCAAAAAAACTACTGAGAAGCGGATCCGTGGATTCGTCTAAAAAGCTGCGGGAAAGGACTCTGGAGCTTGTGGCACTGGTAATGGTGCTAGCTTCAATGGTGACGGACCTTGACTAACTGACTTGTGTATAGCATGCACCAAGAAGAATAACCTCTTTTGGCATGACACACGACTCAACTACATACACTACATACAACCATTATTATCTGGTGAAGGAAAGTTGTCTCATGGGAGGACATTAATTGCCAAGGGGCAATCTCATTTGCTTGCCAGCATGCAAAAAGTTTCGGTCCCTGGACCATTGATATCATCAGTTGGAAAACTGAGTTGAAAACAAACATGACATCTTTGCTATTTGGGTATGAATTCCTTTAGTTCCCCCCCCCCCCCCCCCCCCCCCCCCCCCCCAAATAATGTCTATACATACAACTACCACATACAAGCAGATTGAAACCTATTCTCTCAAGTAGGTATGATCGATGTGCATAATTACCTGTGGAGGAAAAGTTTGCTGTTCTGTCTCAGTATTTCCACTTGGAGACAAAATCCTGCAAACAATCTATAAATGGAGGCAATACATATGTGGTTTCTGACGGCCTCAATTTTTTGGAGCTGGATAAATTGAAACATAGTGACCAGATATATATGCCAGATGTACTAGTGTGAGTTATTTTTATTGAGTATAGTTGTGACCCGCTGAGCGGCACATCCCGCATACACCAGAAATCGGACCACTGATGTGATGGAGCCGCGATTGTAAAATGGAACCGATCAGTAGCTGTTTGCTGTGTTCCTCGTATATAATATAATAGTGTATAATAGTGTTTGCTGTGTTCCTCGTGTTTGCTGTGTTCCTCGTGTTTCCTGTGTTCCTCATGTTTCCTGTGTTCCTCATGTTTCCTGTGTTCCTCGTGTTTCGTCATGTTTGCTGTGTTCCTCGTGTTTCCTAGTGTATAATAGTGTATAATAGTGTTTGCTGTGTTCCTTGTGTTTCCTGTGTTCCTCGTGTTTGCTGTGTTCCTCGTGTTAGCTGTGTTCCTTGTGTTTCCTGTGTTCCTCATGTTTCCTGTGTTCCTCGTGTTTCCTCTTGTTTGCTGTGTTCCTCGTGTTTCCTCTTGTTTGCTGTGTTCCTCGTGTTTGCTGTGTTCCTCGTGTTTGCTGTGTTCCTCGTGTTTCGTCATGTTTGCTGTGTTCCTCGTGTATAATAGTGTATAATAGTGTTTGCTGTGTTCCTTGTGTTTCCTGTGTTCCTCGTGTTTGCTGTGTTCCTCGTGTTAGCTGTGTTCCTCGTGTTTCCTGTGTTCCTCATGTTTCCTGTGTTCCTCGTGTTTCCTCTTGTTTGCTGTGTTCCTCGTGTTTGCTGTGTTCCTCGTGTTTCCTAGTGTATAATAGTGTATAATAGTGTTTGCTGTGTTCCTCGTGTTTGCTGTGTTCCTCGTGTTTGCTGTGTTCCTCATGTTTCCTAGTGTATAATAGTGTATAATAGTGTTTGCTGTGTTCCTCGTGTTTGCTGTGTTCCTCGTGTTTTGTCATGTTTGCTGTGTTCCTCGTGTTTGCTGTGTTCCTCGTGTTTGCTGTGTTCCTCGTGTTTTGTCATGTTTGCTGTGTTCCTCTGTTTCCTAGTGTATAATAGTGTATAATAGTGTATAATAGTGTATAATAGTGTTTGCTGTGTTCCTCTGTTTCCTAGTGTATAATAGTGTATAATAGTGTATAATAGTGTATAATAGTGTTTGCTGTGTTCCTCGTGTTTCCTAGTGTATAATAGTGTATAATAGTGTATAATAGTGTTTGCTGTGTTCCTCATGTTTGCTGTGTTCCTTGTGTTTCCTGTGTTCCTCGTGTTTGCTGTGTTCCTTGTGTTAGCTGTGTTCCTCGTGTTTCCTGTGTTCCTCGTGTTTCCTCGTGTTTGCTGTGTTCCTCGTGTTTGCTGTGTTCCTCGTGTTTGCTGTGTTCCTCGTGTATAATAGTGTATAATAGTGTTTGCTGTGTTCCTAGTGTATAATAGTGTATAATAGTGTTTGCTGTGTTCCTCGTGTTTGCTGTGTTCCTCGTGTTTCCTGTGTTCCTCATGTTTCCTGTGTTCCTCGTGTTTCCTCTTGTTTGCTGTGTTCCTCGTGTTTGCTGTGTTCCTCGTGTTTCGTCATGTTTGCTGTGTTCCTCGTGTTTCCTAGTGTATAATAGTGTATAATAGTGTTTGCTGTGCTCCTCGTGTTTGCTGTGTTCCTTGTGTTTCCTGTGTTCCTTGTGTTTCCTAGTGTATAATAGTGTATAATAGTGTTTGCTGTGTTCCTTGTGTTTCCTGTGTTCCTCGTGTTTGCTGTGTTCCTCGTGTTAGCTGTGTTCCTCGTGTTTCCTGTGTTCCTCATGTTTCCTGTGTTCCTCGTGTTTCCTCTTGTTTGCTGTGTTCCTCGTGTTTCGTCATGTTTGCTGTGTTCCTCGTGTTTCCTAGTGTATAATAGTGTATAATAGTGTATAATAGTGTTTGCTGTGTTCCTCGTGTTTGCTGTGTTCCTTGTGTTTCCTGTGTTCCTCGTGTTTCCTAGTGTATAATAGTGTATAATAGTGTTTGCTGTGTTCCTCGTGTTTCCTAGTGTATAATAGTGTATAATAGTGTTTGCTGTGTTCCTCGTGTTTGCTGTGTTCCTCGTGTTTTGTCATGTTTGCTGTGTTCCTCTGTTTCCTAGTGTATAATAGTGTATAATAGTGTATAATAGTGTATAATAGTGTTTGCTGTGTTCCTCGTGTTTGCTGTGTTCCTCGTGTTTCCTAGTGTATAATAGTGTATAATAGTGTATAATAGTGTTTGCTGTGTTCCTCGTGTTTGCTGTGTTCCTTGTGTTTCCTGTGTTCCTCGTGTTTGCTGTGTTCCTCGTGTTAGCTGTGTTCCTCGTGTTTCCTGTGTTCCTCGTGTTTCCTGTGTTCCTCGTGTTTCCTCGTGTTTGCTGTGTTCCTCGTGTTTGCTGTGTTCCTCGTGTTTCCTAGTGTATAATAGTGTATAATAGTGTTTGCTGTGTTCCTCGTGTTTGCTGTGTTCCTCGTGTTTGCTGTGTTCCTTGTGTTTCCTGTGTTCCTCGTGTTTGCTGTGTTCCTCGTGTTTCCTGTGTTCCTCGTGTTTGCTGTGTTCCTCGTGTTTCGTCATGTTTGCTGTGTTCCTCGTGTTTCCTAGTGTATAATAGTGTATAATAGTGTTTGCTGTGTTCCTCGTGTTTGCTGTGTTCCTCGTGTTTGCTGTGTTCCTCGTGTTTCGTCATGTTTGCTGTGTTCCTCGTGTATAATAGTGTATAATAGTGTTTGCTGTGTTCCTCGTGTTTGCTGTGTTCCTCGTGTTTCCTAGTGTATAATAGTGTATAATAGTGTTTGCTGTGTTCCTCGTGTTTGCTGTGTTCCTCGTGTTTCGTCATGTTTGCTGTGTTCCTCGTGTTTGCTGTGTTCCTTGTGTTTCCTGTGTTCCTCGTGTTTGCTGTGTTCCTCGTGTTAGCTGTGTTCCTCGTGTTTCCTGTGTTCCTCGTGTTTCCTGTGTTCCTCGTGTTTCCTGTGTTCCTCGTGTTTCCTGTGTTCCTCGTGTTTCCTCGTGTTTGCTGTGTTCCTCGTGTTTGCTGTGTTCCTCGTGTTTCGTCATGTTTGCTGTGTTCCTCGTGTATAATAGTGTATAATAGTGTTTGCTGTGTTCCTCGTGTTTGCTGTGTTCCTCGTGTTTCCTAGTGTATAATAGTGTATAATAGTGTTTGCTGTGTTCCTCGTGTTTGCTGTGTTCCTCGTGTTTCGTCATGTTTGCTGTGTTCCTCGTGTTTGCTGTGTTCCTTGTGTTTCCTGTGTTCCTCGTGTTTGCTGTGTTCCTCGTGTTAGCTGTGTTCCTCGTGTTTCCTGTGTTCCTCGTGTTTCCTGTGTTCCTCGTGTTTCCTGTGTTCCTCGTGTTTCCTGTGTTCCTCGTGTTTCCTCGTGTTTGCTGTGTTCCTCGTGTTTGCTGTGTTCCTCGTCTTTCGTCATGTTTGCTGTGTTCCTCGTGTTTCCTAGTGTATAATAGTGTATAATAGTGTATAATAGTGTATAATAGTGTTTGCTGTGTTCCTCGTGTTTGCTGTGTTCCTCGTGTTTCCTAGTGTATAATAGTGTATAATAGTGTTTGCTGTGTTCCTCATGTTTCGTCATGTTTGCTGTGTTCCTTGTGTTTCCTGTGTTCCTTGTGTTTCCTGTGTTCCTCGTGTTTCTTGTGTTCCTCGTGTTTTCTGTGTTCCTCGTGTTTCCTCGTGTTTGCTGTGTTCCTTGTGTTTCCTGTGTTCCTCGTGTTTCCTGTGTTCCTCGTGTTTGCTGTGTTCCTCGTGTTTCCTGTGTTCCTCATGTTTGCTGTATTGTTTGTCGTTCGTTGTTTCTCATGTAGTTTATTGTTATGTTTGCGGCATGCCAATGCAATGTGTGGTAAATAATTTGAATCTAATGGTCATGACAATGTTACAGTAGTTCAAGGGGAATAAAGGCTTACTTATAACACAACATAGTTAACACTAAAGGTCTTTAAGTTCGTAGTATAATCACTTTCCTCTGGTTTTACGAACCCTACAGGGTCCTGCAGGCTTAAAGTACTCGGACATGTTGTCCTACAAGGGATTCCTCCTCTTTCGCCTTCTCCCTGCATGAAGTGTATATAGACATGCATACATGATAGGGGTTGTACAAGTAGACGATTATCTGTTATGGAGTAAAGTGCTGGAAGCAGACAAAATTACGTGTTTACAGTATGAAAAACATCAAAACACGTTTACATGTTTTATTCCATTTGCAACCTACTTTTACCCCCCAAGGTCTATTGGTATTATATTCACAGTTAGCAGTTTAAATTCATGTGGCTAAATCTCAATAAAAGAAACGTTAACCACCGTAGCTTTGGGTGATAGGAATACCAGTTTTAAAATTTCAACATGGATGTTTGCAATCTGCCTTACTAAAAATACATTTTAAGTTTTAAGTAGGTACTATTTACCTACCTGTTATAGCAGTGATTCCACTCTTGGAAATAGGATCTGAAAGTGGAGGTGGGTTGTTCATAGTCTCTGGTCCTGTGAGCACGTTCATCTCAGGATCCCTGGGAGGGTCGTCCATGGTGTCTGGATGTGGGTTCATCTCAGGTTCACTGGGAGGAACCTCCATACTGTCTGGACTTGTGGCAGGTTCATCTCGGGATCCAAGGGAGGGGTGTCTGTAGGCAGGTTCAGCTCTGGATCCGTGGCAGGGTCGTCCATAGCGTTCATCTCCTCGGGATCCAAGGGAGGGTCTACGTGAACTTGAGGTTGGTTTTCAGGATCTGGGTTTTTAGGTGGTGTTGTGGCTGATGCATGGAACACGAGGAACACAGAAAACACGAGGAAACACGAGGAACACAGGAAACACAGCAAATACTATTATACACTATTATACACTATGATGTAATGCTGCTGACAATGCATCTTTCGTGACTCTTAAACCAGGAAACAACCAGAAAATCTGTCTTTGCCTGCCAATAATGATAAGAGAAAGTGTGGTGACACTACAGACTTGTTACGGCTATATAGCTATCTTCATTCCCACACTTCCAGGTGCCGATTGCAAGCAATAACAGTAGCTATTGAAATTACTACATGACTTTGTATGTCTGGGAATGAAGTCAGGCATACCTATTCGTGAAGCTTTCTGCGACATTTCGTGCCTTAGAGGGCTTCTTTAGCCTGGGTATGATTTCTGCCTTAGGGGGCTTCTTTCGCCTGGGTATGATTTCCTCTGTAAGGAAATTAACCATTCTCTAATGCATGCACTTGAACACGAGATCGTTCGCTAAAGCAGCATGCAAGGATCTTGTGATGACCTGAATGCATGCGAGAGTATCCAGTGTCTTGGATGTCTTCCCACAGACCTGATGGCCACCATGGAAAAAAGGCCATTGAAGATAGCTTCCTCTGTGTTGGAGTGTGCCGGAATTTGGTGCATTGTGTCGTCGTGTCGTTCACCGTCGTTGCCATTATTTGCCCCATGAACACCACGTCAAATTCATTTCTGGTGCGTTCTGCATACTGCCATCTGATCTCCTGATAGTGCTGTTTGGGGAAAAGGGTATAGCATGGTCTCCCACCTGCCCTCTTGCACCCACACCCATTCTCAAGGAACTGGACTAGCTCACTGTCACTGGTGGAGGTGGTAGCTGTTGAACCAGTCTGCACATGCAGGCAGAGGTGTGGCGGTGTGCAGGGAGCTACCTGGTGACGTGTTGAGTGAGCCAGTCTGCACAGGCAGAGGTGTGACCGTGGCGATCTGGAGTGACATACCTCAAGGTGTGGCAGACCAAGGGGAACTATCTTGTACAGGGAGGGGTGTGGCATCACCAAGGACAGAGCTACTTGGAAGTGTAGCAGTCGGAGCAGGAACCTGAAATGGACCACTCGGGAAGGGAGGAGCTCTTATCATTGTAGCTGCAGCACTGATACTTGCTTAGTATAGTCTTCGATTAGTGTTCCATCTGGTTGAATATTATCTGTAGGGTGAAGCATAATAATCTGCACTGCATTTCATCTCTGCTGTTGGGCAAACCATTGGCTCCATCTTCAGGCATGATACCATCATCACTCATCTCATTAGCCATCTCCTCATCTAGGTAATGATGATAAGAAGCACTACTAGTAAAGTGATTGCAATACAACAATCCAATTTGCACTTTAATTCAAATCGTCAGGGTCTTCCCTGCAAAAGTACTCCTCAGCGACACTCGTGAGGGCGGGTTGATCCCCCGGCCGGAAAAGATCGAAGTCGTCTCGAACAATTGGTTCACTGCTGTTGCTATATTGCGCTCCGTTGTACGATGACAAAGAAAAAAAACTTCAGTAGCTACTATGATCGTGACACCTGCAACACTACCGCGTAAATGGCACGTCCGCATTGCAAAGCATGCAGCATGGTACGTGGCAATGCATTTCCCTATATTATTGTAGCTTCACCGGCATGGCTATGAGTTCGGGCTTATTTTGCCCTTATGGAAGCAGAGCCGGCCTTTCGCTGAAGAACTACCTTCGTGCATAAAATTGCCTCTAGCTCAAATTCATTATTTGCACGATGTGCCGGGTAGACCCTCAGCGGGTCACATATGTTGTAGATGTGCACATACATTTGTGGGTGTATGTGCACGTGGATATACACTTACAATTCCATGCTGTGTTGTCGGTACAGGCAAGTTAGTGGGGAGGATGGTGTCAAACTTGCCTGGAAGAGTTCAGAGGACTTGGAGCATGGCAGTACTGGCTTGATATAATTTTGTTACGTTTGAGCAGTCGTTGTTTGTGGTGCTGGTTGCTGTCTCCAGGAAGTTTTGGAAGCACTTGCCAGTCTTTTCACAATAGATTATACTGACGTCTTGTATGTGTAGTATTCCTCACTTCTTGACTTCATTATATTTATTCCAGTGTTTATGTTTCTCTTTCAAATGTACCTACGTACGTATTATGGTATGATGCACAAGCAATCATGGTCAGCCTCAGTATGAGGATCAAACAATCATGGTCAGTCTCAGTATGAGGATCAAACAATCATGGTCAGTCTCAGTATGAGGATCAAACAATCATGGTCAGTCTCAGTATGAGGATCAAACAATCATGGTCAGTCTCAGTATGAGGATCAAACAATCATGGTCAGTCTCAGTATGAGGATCAAACAATCATGGTCGGACTCAGTATGAGGATCAAACAATCATGGTCAGTCTCAGTATGAGGATCAAACAATCATGGTCAGTCTCAGTATGAGGATCAAACAATCATGGTCAGTCTCAGTATGAGGATCAAACAATCATGGTCAGCCTCAGTATGAGGACCAAACAATCGTGGTCAGCCTCAGTATGAGGATCAAACAATCATGGTCAGACTCAGTATGAGGATCAAACAATCATGGTTAGCCTCAGTATGAGGATCAAACAATCATGGTCGGACTCGGTATGAGGATCAAACAATCATGGTCGGACTCGGTATGAGGATCAAACAATCATGGTCAGACTCAGTATGAGGATCAAACAATCATGGTCAGTCTCAGTATGAGGACCAAACAATCATGGTCAGTCTCAATATAAGGACCAAACAATCATGGTCAGACTCAGTATGAGGATCAAACAATCATGGTCAGTCTCAGTATGAGGACCAAACAATCATGGTCAGACTCAGTATGAGGACCAAACAATCATGGTCAGTCTCAGTATGAGGACCAAACAATCATGGTCAGTCTCAGTATGAGGATCAAACAATCATGGTCAGTCCCAATATGAGGACCAAACAATCATGGTCAGACTCAGTATGAGGATCAAACAATCATGGTCAGTCTCAGTATGAGGATCAAACAATCGTGGTCAGCCTCAGTATGAGGATCAAACAATCATGGTCAGCCTCAGTATGAGGACCAAACAATCGTGGTCAGCCTCAGTATGAGGATCAAACAATCATGGTCAGACTCAGTATGAGGATCAAACAATCATGGTCAGTCTCAGTATGAGGATCAAACAATCATGGTCGGACTCGGTATGAGGATCAAACAATCATGGTCGGACTCGGTATGAGGATCAAACAATCATGGTCAGACTCAGTATGAGGATCAAACAATCATGGTCAGTCTCAGTATGAGGACCAAACAATCATGGTCAGTCTCAATATGAGGACCAAACAATCATGGTCAGACTCAGTATGAGGATCAAACAATCATGGTCAGTCTCAGTATGAGGACCAAACAATCATGGTCAGACTCAGTATGAGGACCAAACAATCATGGTCAGTCTCAGTATGAGGACCAAACAATCATGGTCAGTCTCAGTATGAGGATCAAACAATCATGGTCAGTCTCAATATGAGGACCAAACAATCATGGTCAGACTCAGTATGAGGATCAAACAATCATGGTCAGTCTCAGTATGAGGATCAAACAATCGTGGTCAGCCTCAGTATGAGGATCAAACAATCATGGTCAGACTCAGTATGAGGATCAAACAATCATGGTCAGCCTCAGTATGAGGATCAAACCATCATGGTCAGACTCAGTATGAGGACCAAACCATCATGGTCAGCCTCAGTATGAGGATCAAACAATCATGGTCAGACTCAGTATGAGGACCAAACAATCATGGTCAGTCTCGGTATGAGGATCAAACAATCATGGTCAGTCTTAATATGAGGACCAAACAATCATGGTCAGACTCAGTATGAGGACCAAACAATCATGGTCAGCCTCAGTATGAGGATCAAACAATCATGGTCAGTCTCAGTATGAGGACCAAACAATCATGGTCAGTCTCGGTATGAGGACCAAACAATCATGGTCAGTCTCAATATGAGGACCAAACAATCATGGTCAGACTCAGTATGAGGACCAAACAATCATGGTCAGCCTCAGTATGAGGACCAAACAATCATGGTCAGCCTCAGTATGAGGACCAAACAATCATGGTCAGTCTCAATATGAGGACCAAACAATCATGGTCAGCCTCAGTATGAGGACCAAACAATCATGGTCAGTCTCAGTATGAGGATCAAACAATCATGGTCAGTCTCAATATGAGGACCAAACAATCATGGTCAGACTCAGTATGAGGACCAAACAATCATGGTCAGACTCAGTATGAGGATCAAACAATCATGGTCAGACTCAGTATGAGGACCAAACAATCATGGTCAGACTCAGTATGAGGACCAAACAATCATGGTCACTCTCAATATGAGGTCCAAACAATCATGGTCGGTCTCAGTATGAGGACCAAACAATCGTGGTCAACTGTCATGTGCACAAACGGAACCGAGCTTACCAATCCCATGGGGAAGAACTTTCTTTTCTTTCTGTGATTCTTTTCTCCCTCTGCTTCAAATGATCCAGTTCATACTATTGAAGCAAAGGATGACACCAACGTCAACAATGCATTGTATAGGTTAAGGAGAGATTGTTTAATACCTCTTCAGCCTCTGTTTCCTCTTCAGGCTCACTTTCTGGATCTTCTTCAGCTCCATTTTTCTTCCCGGTACCCATTTTCCTTTACATGTGACAGTTAGTCTCATTCCCAGACCCTCATACACGCAGAAGGAGGGTCTGAGAAGATCTGGGCATGAGACTAGTGAAAGTGAGAGTACATTGTGTAAGTGCGTATAATCTCCCCTTGCAGAGACACCAAAAGCAGGGGTGCCCCATGGCTATTAAATAGCCTAAGTTGCGTTGGGATAATCCCAAGCTCTATGCCTTGCAGACGCATGTATCTAGAGTAATCAGACTTTGGCCTGATGATTTTTTCCTGTTTTGTTCTCATCTTGGGCACAGGAAGGCAGGCGCCTGGGAGAGCATGCTGAAGTAGTTGTCACAAATGGTGATGACTGAAGCTTCCAAAGCGTGCTTGCGGTTATGCACTCCCCACCATGCACCCTAAAAGACACACCCTCATAATATTGCCCCCGCCCCCCTTCACGCGCTCACTCCCACACATACGTTCCTCCTCAAAATCCCTCCCAGCACAGATGTATACGTTCCTCCTCAAAATCCCTCCCAGAACTCGATCCGATTGATAGCCACAGATTCCAATAAACCTACCACCTAATGATGTAACATGTTGCCATTGCTCAAAGTGTGTTCTAGTACACAGCTTTGAATCTAAAGTGGGGAGGGGCATGTATTTACTTGCATCGGCAGTGATGTCTGGGTTGTAAGTGTGTCTACATCCTCAGGGGGAATCGAAAATGCCAACAGGCTTATAACTTAGTTTGCTAAGCTAAAAGCTTCAACTTTAAACTACTGTACACAGTCATGTAGTTTATAGAAGACGCTCACCACTGGACATTGGGGGAATGTAAGAACTTGGGGCTTAAAGTGGGGGGAGATTTACTGGAAGGGGCACATTATAGAAAGAGACTATGATACATCCTCTGCATAGAGTGTGAGGGGAGGGACAGGATGGGAGGATGAGTGCGAGGAGGAGGACTGTAATTTCACTCACTCATGACTGTATAATTTTCGTTTTGGTTTGGGGGATCCCTCGTCGGGACTGGTACACCAGCTGCATTCGCAACGGCATTGTGGGCCCTGCCCACGTGCATATATTTCAGCTGAAACTGTGAAAGAATAATAGTTTTATAACAACTGCTGTATATGGAAATCAATACAGTCATACCTGCAGCCACACAGGAGGCCTGGCTGCCAGCTGTCCCTGCTGGAATGGAGAAGGCCGGGTAATCATAATTATGAACAGCTTTGTACATTTTGCAAGGTCAACACATCAGACTCTGCTGTACTATTTTAGCATATACCTGGGGGGAGGGACACAATTCACTTTCTACGTACCTCAGGCATGATCTTTGATGTATCTTAGCTGTAGAGATATGGAAGAGGAAAGTATTATGCATAGTTGAATGTACGTATGTGCAATTGCAAGGCGTACCTTACATTCCACCATAACCCATGTAGAAATGCCAAGCTTGTTCAAGGTTGCAACAACCTTTTGGACAAGGTTGTAGCATGGTTGCAACAAGGTTGTTGTCCTGTATGTCACAACCTTGTCACAACCCTGCCACAACCTTGCCCCAACTATGTATATGAAACTGTAAGCAGGCAAAAACAACCATGTAGCAACCTTGTCACAAAGTTGTTGACATGCTTCTATGTATAGCTACAGGCAAGTTTGTGATGAACAGCCAGCATCTGTGCGTATAGCTTGATATCGATAGATATATAGGTAGCTTGGTGTTGTTTGTAGCTATATAGCTAGTTCATGGTTGAATTTGGCTTCCGACAATAGTTTGCACATTTGTCATTCATCGCATCAACAAGTGCACTCCTCGTGCACTGGAGGTGCTTGGACTGAACGAATCCTGCATGTGCAAGGAAAAGAAATATAGCAGATGTTATTCAGGTGTATTACACGCAACACGAATGTACATACTGCAGGTTACCTAGGCAACACAATGTTAATAAATTATATACTATATAATGATCAACTTACTGAAGCAAGCTCCAATTATGTCTCCGTTCAGGGCGGGGAGTTTACGAGTTCCAAGGCAGCTTGATGCTGCCAGGACAGATGGTGTGAAAAATGCGATAAGTAGATTTCGCATAAGTCTTAACAGGTGCAAATGTTTTCATTGAGTTTGAATAATGGCGGACGTGGTCCACCTCATGGTTGTAGTCCAAGACCACAGCACCCACTCCATCTTCACCTTCTAATTTGAAACATGTATGCTTTAACTTTCTCTCCTTGGATTGGTGAATGAGAGCCAGCGACAACACAACAACGGAGTTCATGTGTCTAACAGGGTGTACAAGATTAGATGTGGGTCATTCCACATCATACATAGATCTTCTGAAAATTGTTTCAGGGCTTTTTAGGATTAAAATAGGACTGGTACGAACTATTAAATTGATGTTCTAAATTTCTGGGATTTCAAGCACAAAATGACTCAAGTCAGCAAGTGTCTGGTTCTTCCTGTACACTGAATGGGGAGTAAAGCCCATGGAATGGGGCCACAGGAGGATTTTAGAAAATTCTTCTTTCTTTCTTTGTGTGTTTTTGTTTTCTTTAAGTTCAGAGCCTAGGCAGCATCCACAAGGAAAGGATGATAGTACAGTGTTAGAGAGGAAGACCGCAAAAGTTGCTTTTTGAAACTTTAACTGTACATAACTGCTTGGCACCCGCATCAAATGGTTTGCAAAGAACATAAACAAAAGTATATTAGAAGTCTAGAATTTGCTATATTCTGTGTGTGGTGTTCATGAATACAGGGATGGAATAACAGTGCTAGAAACAGTATTGAGCCACCACAGTACATAGCTTTGGAAGCAGAGGAAGTGAAAATAGACAAGTCTTGTTTTGTCGATAATCACTTAACCCATGTAATTTTATCACCCATATTTTATCACCCATATTTTATCACCCATATTTTATCATCCATATTTATCATCCGATTATTCTATCATCCATAAAATAAATTTGGAAAGTAGTATACTGGTGATACACAGTGGTAGCAGTAAATAAAATAACCGTAAAATAACCTGTTGATATCAAATGGCCATCACAACTGTTTTGGGTGGATAGCAATCCGCTACAACAATAAATGATTATGATTATAAAATATGATGATAGAATATGGGTGATAAAAATTAATAAATACACGGTCAGATATCAAATGGCCATCACAGCTGTTTTGGGTGGATAGCAATCCGCTACAACAATAAATGATTATGATTATAAAATATGGGTGATAAAAATTAATAAATACACGGTCAGGTGTAAATAAAATAACCATAAAATAACCCGTTGATATCAAATGGCCATCACAGCTGTTTTTGGTGGATCGCAATCCGGCCGCTATAACAATAAATGATTATTTTTGTTGTTGTGATGGCCATCTGTGATGTCCATCCGCTATCAACGGAGCGGGAGAAGGAAGGGGGCGAAGTGTTGTGGGGCCTCAGCTATGTCCATCAGCAATGGCCATCTGTGATGTCCATCCGCTATCAATGGAGCGGGAGAAGGGGGCGAAGTGTTGTGGGGCCTCAGCTATGTCCATCCGCAATGGCCACCTGTGATGTCCATCCGCTATCAACGGAGCGGGAGAAGGAAGGAGGCGAAGTGTTGTGGGGCCTCAGCTATGTCCATCCGCAATGGCCACCTGTGATGTCCATCCGCTATCAACGGAGCGGGAGAAGGAAGGGGGCGAAGTGTTGGGGGGGCCTCAGCGATGTCCATTGCAATAAATTATCATTGTTGTTGTTGTGATGGCCATTTGTGATGTCCATCCCCTATCAACGGAGCGGGAGAAGGAAGGGGGCGAAGTGTTGGGGGGACCTCAGCGATGTCCATCCGCAATATTATTTTTGTTGTTGTGATGGACATTTGTGATGTCCATCCGCTATCAACGGAGCGGGAGAAGGAAGGGGGCGAAGTGTTGGGGGGGGGGGGGGTGCAGATCCGAAGTGGTCTGTTTGGTCTGCCCGACTGACTGTTGGAAGTTTGTCCCTTCACATGTAGTCAGCACATGATTTACCTGGTAGTTGAAGGATCCAATATCTGCAAATGACGAATGATAGAGCAGTACTGTGACCGCTGTCTGCTGTTCTTGTTTCAGTGAGAAAAGGGGTGTGGTTTGTGTGTGACTGCAACTCCAATTCTCTCACATTTGTTAGCAGAAAGTCACGATGTTGTCTGTCACCAGTGTGTCAAATATTTGCAACAGCCTGGGACGATAACCTTTAAGAATTGAGTGTTTGGTTTTCTGTAGCTGTAGAGTGTGTTCAATTCTGGCAGGGTTTGTAAGCAAGGATTGGCATTGTTTCACTCGCCAAAAGTAGGGAGTGGTTTGGGGCGGTGCTGCTTCGGGAGCACACGATAGCAACGGATGTTATGCTGGAAGGATAGAGCACGTTCCATAGACTGGGCTGAGGCCTTAAGACGAACTGGTGGCCATGCTGGCAAGGGGAAAAAGACATGAGAAGAAACAAGTGAGGACAGAATGAGATACGAGGTGGCAACACCGGCAGTAGATTGACTTATATACCACCACTTCACCGTGGGGGGCCAGAGTGGCTACGTACAATTTGCCCCCCTCCCCCATGTTGCCAGATCTGGAGTTATCTTCCATGCTTACATAAGGTCTGCTGCTTCCACCACCAGGACCTGACCCTCAAGTGACTGGGGGACATTATGGGCCTTCCCTTTCACTGGGTGTAACTCTGAAAAGTCCATGTACTCATTGGCCAGGAATTTGTTGACCAACTTTTCGGTCAGGGCAAGCAGTCTGGTCCTAGTAATGACCGTAGCCTGCATACTGTGTCCTGATTCGTCCTTTGACTTGCCTGTTGCAATCAAGGTTTCTGTCATCTTTCTGGAGGGAGATTCCTCCCTTGTCCACTTTCCAGCGAACTACTGGTACCAGGCATTGCTCCCAGAAACATCAGACGAAGCTCTGTGGAGTGGTGGACGGTATCCTTCACATGGATGACCCTCGTTCAACTTGCTATTCTCTTGCACGATGGCCATAGGGAATACCATGACCATGACAGCTGCCGTTCGCTTAGCCTTGGTCTGGGTTGAGCTCCAAATGTGCAGTGGTGAAACTCGGCACTCTGCCAAATGAGTGGCTAACAACTCTTGCCTTCTGATACCCAATGTCGGTCAACCCCTTGTCTTCTGAATTTGGTTTGTAGTGTCCATGCCGGATCAGATAAATTCAGCGTTCACTCTTGAGGATATATCCCATCGCGCATTCTTCCATCCCAGTCTGGATTCCAGCTGCAACTGGCTGGGACCTTCACCTGCATGTACAGATGTGAACCGATGGTCTTATCTGTAACTCTACCATTGTAGCTAACATGCAAATAAGACTGCCTCAGCAGCATGAACTGGCTCATGTGCACTGGAAGCTGACTTGGTGATTTGTGTTTAAAAGATGAGTTGTACAGATAGTGGAATTTGTGCTGGATAACACAAATTCTACTTCGCCATTAGTACATGACACTAACAGGTACGGTTCATTGTTGATCAGCTCCACATCAAGTATTGACACTGGCTGGGGCTCCTCCGGAATTGAACTATAAGGGTACATTACTGCATTACACTTACCTCCCTTTGAACATCCATGATTGCACACCGGTACCTCAATCTAGATCAAGGTAGTATGCAGCTAGTAATCAGAGTTTCCAACACAGGCGGATGCACAACTCACCTGTTTCTCAGCTTGCAGAACTAAATTTCTTGTACACCTATGAACTAAAAGGCTGACTGAACGTTATATGAATGTACCTATTATGGTATGATGCATAAACAATCGTGGTCAGTCTCAGTATGAGGCACAAGGCATCGTGATCAGTCACAGTATGAGTGTACTGAGTGTCAGTGTACTAAGAAATCTCACTGGTCTGGCAGTGGCACAGTGCTCAAGTCCGCCATGTTGGGCTGGTGTTTCTCTCTGGGTGTTAACTTTGGGTATGTTGGATTTCCAAGCGCAAAATGACTCATGTCAGCAAGTGTCTGGTGCTTCCTCTACTGAATGGGGAGAGAAGCACGTGGAATGGGGCAACAGGAGGATTTTAGGAAATTCTTCTTTCTTTGTGTGTTTTTTTTCTTTAAGTTCAGAGCCTAGGCAGCATCCACAAGGAAAGGATGATAGTACAGTGATAGAGAGGAAGACAGCAAAAGTTGCTATTTGAAACTTTAACTGTACGTAACTGCCTGGCACCCGCATCAACAAAAAACATAAAGAGTATTAGAAGACTAGAATTTGCATCCACTCCATATTCTGGGTGTGGTGTTCATGAATGCAGGTATGGTAACAAATGTGCTAGAGTTGAGCCATGTAGCTTTGGAAGCAGAGGAAATGAAAATGGACAATTCCTGTTTTGTTGATAATCACGTAACCCATGTAGTGTTACATGATTGAATGCATTGGAGTCATGCAGGAAGTTGGAATACTGATACGTACCACCAGTCAAAGTAAATGATGTAATAATGAGGTACATTCCTGAAATTGTACTTCAAGTTTGCAATCACCATCCAGGGTTCCCACCCCTGGAGCGGCTACGATATTACTACTTTAGGTACTCGCACAATTATTCATTTACCTTCCTCAGTGGTCTGAACACATGCAGCGGCTAGTACCTGCCTACCAAGCTTAGCTTGGATCAGTCTGCCGGAATTAAGCTGTTCCTCCTCCCCTTACTCACCTATTTCCATTTCACCTCTCCCTCCTTCATTTATTGACATCTGATCGAAATCATGCAGCTATACTTTGACACACCAGTTCGGTCCGTATGACAATGCCATTCACGATGCTTGCTGCCTTCTTTTGTTGCATGTGGATTTCAATGTCTGCACTTGAAATTCTTCTCTCTCTGAGAGGGTTTTTACTTCCGCCACTCTCTTCTGGGAGGGGGTCTGTCTCTCTCCTGGGAGGGGGGGGGGGGGGCAGCTAGCGCTGTCTCTATCCTGGGAGGGGCGGCTCTCTCTCTCCTGGGCCGAGGGCTGATCAACTTCCATTGGCACTGGCTTGTTTTTATTTTATTTTATACATATTATATCTCCTCCGCCTCGGCATCTTCATGCAGCTAGACCTGACTGACTGTTGGGAGTTCGTCCCTTCACATGTAGTCAGCACATGATTTACTTGGCAGTTGGAAGGATCCAATACCTGCCATGCTTTGTAGTACATTTTTCACAATTCCTTTGATCTTTTGGGGTGGTATTCTTTTAACCAGTGCAGCATACATGTTGTACAGCTGACGAATATCAATTCCAAGAACATTCAGGCCATCTGTCATCTGGTCAAGCTGTGCTTTCACCCTTACAACTGTGAAGTGCTTTGTAGAACACACAACCATGTCATCTCGTTCCTTGAGCGTGCTTTGTACAAGAAACATGATTGTTTGATTGGAGATGTAGGGCTGGGGTCAGGCCAGCGATGAGGCAGTGGTGGAGATATGTATGTGTGCATTTTGGGGACACCTAAACTATTTTTGCTTTGATTAATGAACACAATGGAATCACAATAAAGTCAGCATGGTGTATACATTTCTGTGAGGAAGACCTACCCTGGAAAGGCACAAGAAGATTCTGGTTGACTGTGGGAACCAAGCTTACAGGATAGTTTCGCATGAGTTCGACCTTGACGGGCTGGAGGGCTTGGTTGTGGAGGTCACTGGTTGGCACCTATGTTTGCCACCAGATCAGAAATCATAGTGTTTCCGAAGTCACTTGCACATGGATTTGTTTTGGGTTTCTTGCAGAAGGTGTGATAGTAGTCTTCTTTGCTCAGTGAAAATTTCAACTAAGTAGTACACATAATTCAGTGGTAAACAGACTGATTGACAGAGCAATGGGCTATTCCAGTGATTATGTGTACACCCCCACAGATGTAGTGTTCTTTTATACCCCTGGACATAATGCAGGGTGTCATACAGAGGGGGTGGGCGCCCTGGGATTTCCCCACCCCAGCTTGAGTCCCCCCCCCCAGAATTTTGAAAAGTATGATGTAATTTGAGAAATGTTGATTTTTGCTTTTGATTAATGAACACAAAGGAATTACGAATTCTGCAGCATGGTGTATGTTTACATTCCCCATGTGTTACACGTGGGATATATTGCCATTTTAAGTCAGATTCTATAGGACCCAACAATTATAGCTTCCAGGCAGTCTCCTGGATGAGCCCGAATATGGACGAAATGCCCCCAACAGATAACTACCAGCGCAGTGATCTTGACACCGTCCATGGTTGCTTTTGCAGCCACCCCGTGCCAGCACGTTACGCCTCTGGTGATGTACCGTTGTCATACTATCCCATCCCTGGTAGGGGCACAGACTGTTCAAATATTAATTAGACAGTAGATCTTTTGCATCAACAGTGCAAGTCTTTTCTGTTTGTTAACATTATTTTGTTGGAGCAAAGCAAGCAGCGATCTGCAGTTTTACAGAAGGAAATTTCCATAGCCTTGATGCCTATGAAAGTGTTTCAGTGGTTCAATTCACCATCGAAAGATGCGACCAGGTAAAGCATTGTGAATAAACCTCTAAAACCATGTGATAAGCCGCCCAGAGATCAACACCTACTTCTTCCTTAGGCAAGTCATGTATGTACATATTTCTCCTCTTCAAGGGACAGATGATATGGAGCATTCTACCATAAAGCTTCAGTTAGGACACATGCCCAGCAGATCCAGCAATGCATTTATCAGTCCAGTTCTTTATAGCGAGATTTTTCGAATGCACAGTATGTCAGACGACAACATGGATGATGGCCATCCAGGTACCTTGCTGAAGTAGAATCACTGTTGATGTGTATGTCTGGGAGTAATTGGTGGGACCGATAGTCAAAGTCCTTTACTGTTCTTTTCAGCACAGTACATCTTGCAGTTACATGTTCATTAACTGCAGCCGAGAGGCGTTCGTAGTTTGCTATTGACCTCTGCGGTGGTCTTTTGTTTGTTCGAATGAATTAAGTTCATTTCACAAGCAACTCTTTGTACACTTGGCTACAAACGCAGCATTGTGACAGAAGTTGAGATCGTGTGCAACCAGCATGAATGTTGATATGCAGAACTGATCCTGGACCATCCAGCAGTGACCGAAGTAGAAGTACATCACCACTACTGAGGACCTGTGGAGGGAGTGAAGGAGGGAGTGAAAGAGGTTTTGATGCATAAATTAATGGGTGTACTAGATCTCAATCTGCTGATCATGGACCAATCTTTACAGCTGCAGCAAAATTGTTGCCTGTCCAGGTTGAATCAATGTGTGACGTCCATGCATGGCAATAAAATTGCAGTCATCAAAATGGCTATGAATGATGATGGCTGTGTACACTAGTGGCTAGAGACAGGATTGGACAATTAATGTCAGATCAACATTCAATGGTGGCAGGTCAAGTTGCATTGTGGTCTGACTAAGTTCAGGCTGTTGTGAAATAGTGCCCTGCTACACAACTCACTTCATCTCCGTAATACCAAAGTTTTCACCTGGATGAGCTAATTCATTTGAAGTAGGGTATAAGAGGAGCAACTAGGAAACATGATTGACATACCTCTAGCAAGCCATTGCCATGTTGTAAATTCATGCTGACTGCTTCGGATCGTACAAGCAGTGGTCCACATGTGATTTTGAATGTATTCTATGAGCTAGCAGGACCCTGCCGTACGGGCAATATCTGCATAGTGATGAATAACGGCCAATTGATTACCTGTGTCCAATAGTGTGTTTGATACTGGTCTCCCAGTGTCCAGTGGGGTGCTCGTAACTGGTCTCCCCGTTGCAAAGTCTTGGAGAGATGCCAACGGATTGCCAGTCTCCAATAAGGGTGCTTGATACTGGCCTATTCCAGTAAACTTGGCAGCAGTGTATATACAGCCACCACTTATCACTTGCATAAAGGGTCTCTACTTGAGCCTGTAAAGGAATCTACAGTTGTCCAAGCTCATCAATCTTCTCCTGAATGCTTTCTTGGATGTGGGCCCTTATTGAGATCCAACCTAGTTCACCTTGAATCCCACTGCGTAGCAGTTCAGAATTGCCACATACACATTTATACAAGATAAGCTCCATTTACCTGGGAATTATCTAGATAAACCCAATTAGCCATGCGAATGCAACAGTTCACAGTAACCAGAATACCAATCAAAACAAGCATAAGTTTGGTGAAACCTGTCACAAGTATCTTCATACACTGATGAAAGGGTGTCCCACCATCAGATGCCTGAAACAGGCTCTGAAGGCTGAACTTGGTACACCATAGCCTCGTTCCCAGGCCGTTTTGGGAGGGAGAAACGGCCTGGCAACTTCCGCGAGTTCAAGCTGTTACTTCCACTGCCAGAGAGTTGGAAGACCCAATCAGATTTCAGATCGCTGTCACATGACAACAGTAAACCAAATTGCATCATGTGTTGAAACATCTCGATCGCGCTACGTAGTATAGGTGCTCTGCACGACGACTTTTGTTTGTTCGTCTTCTGCTTGCCTTCTGTCGCAGAACAGTTGCTTCCATGAGCAGGAAAAGACCGTTCTCAGCTGGTGAAAATATCAGAAGTATCATGTGGACTTCACTGCTTGAATGAGGTATGCAATTGCCGTGAGTTACGTCCGTATACAGTTTGAACTCGCGGAAGTTGCCAGGCCGTTTCTCCCTCCCAAAACGGCCTGGGAACGAGGCTAGGTACACCAGAATGAAAAGCAGGTGATGACAATGATAGTGATGACAATGATAGTGTTGATAGGTAGTGAACCTATAGCAGACAGAGCAACGGCAGCAAATCCAGGCCATCATCTGTGAGTAGGTTGTATTCCTCTCGAGGGCGAGGAGAGAGGCGATCCATTTGTAGCAGCTGGTTGCCTCCTTTCCCATTCCGCCAGTCGAGGCAAAGACCAGGGAGGTTAAGGAGCCATGCTCTACTTTACGAACAATCACGCTGACCGTAAGTCTGCTACTTTCAGCTTCGTGTTTGAAGTATAGGCAGAGGACAATTGGTTGCTCTGTGCATTGGGATAGAACACCCTCATGTCAAGTATGCAACAATAAGAAATCTTCATTGATTGTCATGTTGCTGTTAATTGAGTTTGAATCAAATCCTTAACTTGCTCTTTTCAATTGGTTTAAAACGATTGAGTCTGCTGTTATGAAATGGACAATGATATCTCCCTTGGATCTCAGAAAACAGTTAGAGGGGTTATGAGTTTCACATTAACTGTGCAAACTTGAATGCATGGATATGAGATATGGATAGGTTCAGTTTGCTGACCAGGGGAAGAGTCTGCACTTTCCGTCATCGCCATCGTGAGACTTCTTGTGTAACTTTTCTAAGTATTGGCTGCTTGTATCAGTAAAACTAATTATTAGTTTCTCATCCCCATGCAACATTTTGTTTACAGCTGCATATTTATGACAGTGACGTAGTGATAGAAATTTGCCAGCTATATTTATTATTTCACTGGACTTCCACGTGGCGGGCCCAGCTATGTACATAATATATAGCTGTGTCTGACTTCACATTAGCAGTGAGATCCCCTATTGTTCATCAATAATGATTTTAATGACAGCAGACATGTTACATAATCTGTTACAATCATACTCACAGTTGAGACATTTACAAATGGGTTTGCAGATGTCACAGCATGCACATTTTGACGAGATCTGTACAGTATCAATAGTCAGATCCAGCAGCATTACTCTACTGCTTGGTATCATCAGTAACATGTCGAGCTTTGCTTAGTTGATCTTTGGCAAAAAAGGATTAATAGATGAAACTTCCCATCACGTCCAAAGTGTCCGGTTTCCTGTACATAAGACTCGATGTCCGATGAAGGCCCCCAATGTATCACCTTTCAAACATTAGGTGAATCCAAGCCCATTCTGAATGCACCACTACTTGGCAGCACCTATGTTGCAGTGGATGATATTTGCTTTACTGACTCTTCTGTGACACTTGTAAACATGTCAACCAAATGAAACTTTGACACAGGAGGTGCTGAAGGTGGGTAGTACATTTGTTTCTTCAGTTGACAGTTACAATACTCAGCACAATCCTTGTACATGTTATAGAAGTGTGTTGGTTTCCAAGAAACCTGTTTCTTTCTTGGTATTGAGCGCCGCTTTCTCAGTCGAAAATTACGATTTTACGGTCTCCACTCAGATACGCAGTCTCTCCTCTGCAGTATCTGGAACACAAGGTGTGGCCCTCTGGTTGATAGTGGTTAACACCTTATGTTGCTGTATGCTGTTGAGCCTTTGCAGTCCCACTCTACAGTGAACTCACAGACAAGTGGTAGACCCAAGGGCGCATCGAGCCGCCGAAGGCGGCGAGAGGGCATGCAACTTCCTATAGCGCACGTATAGACGGCATAGTGCTGAGTGTTACTAAAAATAACGTTTCCGGTTAAGCACGTGAAATTGCGTGCACGGTTCGGTTACGGACGTTCAACGGAACTTATTCCTTGGGCAAGGAAGATGAGTGCTACCGATGTCGGTACAGAAACGCCATCCAAGCGATCTCTAGCCCAAGTACTTCTTCTAGTCCGGGTAGCTCTCCTACCAGTGTAGCAGGCCAAGATTCGGAGAAAGTATCGCCGGATGCAAACAACATTCGCCGCTCTCGACAACAGCACAACGGCTGTTGCGTAAGTTGGAGGGAGGGAATGATAGCATTGAAAGGAGCTCACGCTAGGTAGCTAGGTCCTCATCAAAGACGCTACAGACGGAATATCAGCCATCTCGACAAAAAGTGACCGCATAAGGGGCGCGCGTCTACCGTTCACGTGCTTATACAGTCCAAATTTGAATTCTATATTTAGTAACACTCAGCATTTTGCCGTCTATGTACGTTGCATGCCCTCTCGCCGCCTTCGGCGGCTCGATGCGCCCTTGGTAGACCATAATTTTCATTGCAGCAAAAGGCCTCAAATGTCAGGAACCAGAACTTAACAACCTACGTATATTAACCAACTAATTCAAAAATAGTCACATGTTACCTAATATTGATATAAGATCTTACTTACCTCCTAGCTTTTGTGTAGCTCTTTGAATAGCAAATGGTGGAATATCTCCCTCAGACCTTGTGTGGTACTGTTTCCTTGGAGGAGGGTCGACCAGTGTGAGAGAGTCGGCAGGTTGCATTGGGCCCATGGGTTGGATTGGGTCGATGAGTTGCATCAGGTCGGCAGGTTGCATCGGGTCGATGGGTTGGATTGGGTCAATGGGTTGGATCGGGTTGAGTATGGTGTATGCGGTATGAAGCTAAACACAGCCACCTGAAGCACCTGGCTAGGGTTATTCACAACTTTAAAAACATACCCAAAACCTTGGCAATGCATACGTCAAGGACAAAATTAATTCAAATTCAAAGACTCAGGCACATTCATCATCCAAGACAGTGTGAGTATCAAGTCCATAAATGGAAAGAGATGCTTTCCTCAGAAGGTGGGTAGGGGTATACAGTCACCCTGTGGTACCACATCACCTCAAGAATTCGTTGGTCCTCTCCCCCTCTGGTCATTGGAAGTTTGATTTTTAACAAATAGGTGATGTCCACACTAGTCAAAGCAACCACTAGACTGTTGACACCACTCCCCAACAAACAATAATAATCCTCCACAAGGGTCTGTGCCATGTGTCTGTCATTCACTCCATGGAGGGTTTGTGCCACCATTTTCTTTAGTTCAAACAACAAAGGAGACTTGGGCTTGACTTTCTCCTTCTGAAATGCAGAAGTACAATGGTAAGCATATATAAATTACTAATGTGCAATTCCAACAGAAACTCTTGTGACCTGCAGTGCGAAAGTGCAGCACATCACGTTTTGGAAAAAAACCACAAACTGTTACAGCTTCTTGCAAATTTAATCAATTTTAATCAAAATTATAGTCTAAATGGTAAGTAACATACACCGGATAATCACTTGAAGTATAGCAATTAAATTGCGGTTGTGAAGAGTCTGGCCTGGGGATCACCACTAACTCTCCATTAGAATACAAGCTAAGTGCATCCACCAACAAAAGGGAAAGTATCGGCAGTCATCTCGTCCATAAATTCCCAGTGACTTTTCAGTGCCAGGAATGAGGGATGCTGGTAGTAGTAGGTTGTCCAGTTTGTGCAGTACAGGTACATACTGCACTTGTATCTGACTTTGTATCGTTCGTACTTTAAGCCAAGAAGAAACAGTATTTAATAAGTTACTACATAGGATTTATACAATAACAACATTGCTGTGCTCACTGTCCTTGTGCAAGAGTTTTTCCGACCATTTCTTTGTTGCAGTTGCTCCATCATGGTGCATTGCTGAAGAATGTGTTTGCAATTTTCAGAACAGTTGAGTAGTCACTTGTCGGTATCTTTAGAGTGTACTCCACCTCTTGAAGCTTCCAAAACAGGGAATAGTGCTCACTGGCAGGCGTGGTTTTGAGAACTGCTCCCACTGCATCCTCTCGGAGCATGAAAGTCAGCACACTGCCATCACATAATCCCAAAACTCTTTTCGTGCCGTATGGGAATCTGTTCTGTACTTCACAGCATCTTCTGACCTTCATTTTACTTGAAACGTTGTCTGTTGTTCAGCACAAAGCTCCACACTCAACGGAGGGTATAGCTCCCTGAGGAAAACAGTAGTCTGCAGCACTGGCTGAAAATGATAATTGTACTGCAAAGATACTTTCTATTTACGGTAGCATATACCATACCCCTCTACCGTTAGGATACCTTTAATCAAAAGGGAATGTTTTAGTGGGGCACCCAGCCACCAAGTGCCCAATTGACTTCAGCTGGTGGAAGGTCACCTAAACTAACTCTCTGTACCATACCTTTCATATATATTTTTCTTTTTCATACAAGAGTTTTAGTACATTCACCCATTACATGTATATACACTGTATTATCCATTATTCTTTTCACTACGAAAAAAAAATGTTTTAGTGGAATGTGCACGCACTTGGTCACTATAGAAGAGGTCGGTACAGCGACAGTCTTCAGCGACAAAGAAAGTTTCTTCACTTTGAAGACGAAGTCATTTAATACTGCTGTCGTGGGCCGAGAGTGCTTAGATGTAGTTGGTTCCTCGGGTTCCCTCCGCCTCTTCCGCCCAGTCCTGGTCCCCCAGGCTCATCTGGTCTTTCAAGGCATTAATCTCACCAACTGGTGTGCTTCTTGTCTTGGAGGTCAATCTCCCTTTTCAAGGAGATTACCTCCTGCTGCAGTTGTTGGATCTTCAAGTCTGCTGCCGCCTGGGCCTTTTCCGTGGCGGCCAGCGGGATGACGTGGGGAATTAAGAGGGCCTTCACCAGTTTGTTCAAATACATCCAAAACTGTGACACATTGTCCTTGTGCATAGCAGAAGGTAATTGCTGAGCCAGACTGCAATTTGGAATTGTGTTGAAAAACACACACACTGCTGTATTAACCAACTAATTCAGTCACATGTTACCTATAAGATCTTACTTACCTCCTAGCTTTTGTGTAGCTCTTTGAATAGCAAGCGGAGGAGGGTCGACTGGTGTGAGAGAGTCGGCAGGTTGCATCGGGTCGATGAGTTGCATCAGGTCGGCAGGTTGCATCGGGTCGATGGGTTGGATCGGGTCGATGGGTTGCATCTGGTTGATAGGTTTAACTACATTAAACTTCGTTTATAGATACAAAGACTGTTTCATTATATTACATGGTCAAAAGGAGTCCGAAGTTTGTTCACATGTGGTCTACCCCAACCATTCGAGACGTTCAAAAAGAACTTTGTAGTGCAATGCTGTTTGAAGAAAGTCAAATCAGAAGTGACAAGCTTATTCCAATTAACGTCAACCACTTGGACCAGTACCAGTCATCCAACCATTTCCACACTTGGAAAAAAATAATAATCACACCAATGATCTTCACTCCATCTATCAAAGCAGATCACATATACCTCTCCCATATCATATTGACAGTGTGCATGGATGAAAAAGCATTAGCAGGCAATATCATTAGCTCTGTACAGCAAGTTTCTAATAGTATGACATTTGCTGTAGTCAAGTCATATTGGCCTGGATCAGGTCACTCCCTTCAATCAATAGAATATGATTGCATGAGTGTTTGTGTGAACCAAGCAGTTCTGATACACTTTGGGAAAAGTCACCTGCCATAAACAGATAGGTATACAATATCCGCAACGATGTGAATGCACTGTACTCTTTGAGACGCTAGATGGACACTGTTTATGCTTGTACAGCCTACAGTTCAATGCCATCGTTGACGCTGTGGCCATGGGGGTAAGACAAATCAGTGATAAGCCTCCACTTCCATGTGTTAAGGCCTTGTGGGATCACCCCGAACCTGTTAACTTGAGTATCGCTCCATTAACATTGATACCATTACGGAACCCTCCTCGCCCAGGAGCATGGCCGCGCGTGTAGGGATAGTAGAGGCCCCCTCTCACCTCCCCTTCCTCCTAATATGGAGTTGTGGCAGTGCTTCCAAGTTGCTAAACGGGCCTAGCATACAACCCAGAGTGAGCTCCTTTTGGAGGTACTCAGAGATGACACCTGGGTGTAGTAGTGCCGTATACGAAATTGAAACATTGTGATCAGATCTGGAGTTATCTTCTGTGCTTGCATAAGGTATGCTGCTTCCACCACCAGGACCTGACCCTCAAGTGACTCATCATAGGTAGTGAGAGTCAGTTGGGTCCAGGTCTTCACCACTTGGGCTGATGTAGAGGCTTAGGTCCCAGAACCCAAGTTCCATCCTCTTGAAGCCCAACCTGCTTCACTGCCCTTGTAGTTGTGAGCTTCCCTGCTTTCCTAATACTGCAATACTTCCACTAGTACCTCACAGGTGACATCGCTTGATTGTGTGTTTGGTGTGAAACCCTCATCATCTGGGCTGCAATGCTAATAATAATGTGGGTTGAATCCAGGAGGGACGGTTCCCAGCCATAACCTTTTATCGTCCTCTGCAGCACCTCTCCAATGGATTTTGTTCTGTGGCTACAATGGAACCATTAGGATAACATATAGAACGAGTGTTAGTTGTGTAGTATTCTGTAGCTGCTTACAGTACTGTACTGGATAAGAGACAGCATGGCAAGCATCTTCTTTCCCATGCGAGAATACTTTGCCCAGCAGGACCCTTTTGTTTTTGGCCACCATTTCTGCTCGGTGGAGCTCATACTCTGAGCGGTCATCCTCCAAGTCTTCATCCTCCTGATATGAACAGAGAGGTTTACATTCCAATTATAAGGCATCACAGAAAACAATAGGTACCCAAGAGCATTGCCACAACAAATCTACATACATAAAATCACCCCCGGAGGAGATTGAGGAAGAAGACGAGCTGAAATTGCTGGATGCCTGGCTGTTTCATCATCACTGACTCAGCCAGGTAGAAGCAGCGCCTATATTTTATACGGCAACAACACCACCAATATTGATTGTAGCATGTATCTTATATAAGTTATTCACCTGCACTGTACTTACACATCACTCTTGCATCACAATTGTCTACATGTACACAAACTCCATGTACTGCATGGTCTTGTCAGGACTTGTATACATTATCCATTGTGTATAAGCATCTCTCAACACAGTTGCTATACACATGCAAGTACAGTAACAGTTCGACCTTGACGGGCTGGAGGGCTTGGTTGTGGAGGTCACTGGTTGGCATCTTTGTTTGCCACCGGATCAGAAATCATAGTGTTTCCAAAGTCACTTGCACATGGATTGGATTTGTTTTGGGTTTCTTGCAGAAGGTGTGATAGTAGTCTTCTTTGCTCAGTGAAAATTTCAACTAAGTAGTACACTTAATTCAGTGGTAAACAGACTGATTGACAGAGCAATGGGCTATTCCAGTGATTATGTGTACACCCCCACAGATGTAGTGTTCTTTTATACCCCTGGACATAATGCAGGGTGTCATACAGAGGGGTTGGGCGCCCTGGGATTTCCCTACCCCAGCTTGAGTCGTCGTCCCCCCCCCCCCCCCCCCCCCCCCCCAGAAGTTTGATGTAATGTGAAATGTTGATTTTTTGCAAATGAACACAAAGGAATTACAAATTCAGCATGGTGTATGTTTACATTCCCCATGTGTTACACATGGGACCGATGGTCGAAGTACTTTACTGTTCTTCTACATGTTCATTAACTGCAGCCGAGAGGCGTTCATAGTTTGCTATTGACCTCTACGGTGGTCTTTTGTTTGTTAGAATAAGTTCATTTCAGAAGCAACTCTTTGTGCACTTGACTACAAATGCAGCATTGTGATGGAAGTTGAGAAACTCATCCGAAATCATGTCCAACCAGCATGAATGTTGATATGCAGAACTGATCTTGGACCATCCAGCAGTGACTGAAGTAGAAGTAGATCACCACTACTGAGGACCTGTGGAGGGAGTGAAGGAGGGAGTGAATGAGGTTTAATAAATGGGTGTACTAGATCTCAATCTGCTGATCATGGACCAATCTTTACAGCTGCAGCAAAGTTGTTGCCTGTCTAGGTTGACTCAATGTGTGACGTCCATGCATATCATGCAATGAATGCATTCTGACTTTGGATGAATGTACGTACCGTACTGCAATGCTGTGTGCATCTTCAAAGGGTCAAACCAATGGAATGTGCAGCTTAACATATCACACAAGTAAGCATTTTAATCCTGTAAGGCAGTTGTCCAGTCTTCTCCTGAATGCTAGTATGCTTTCTTTGGATGTGTGCCTTATTGACATCCAACCTAGTTCGCCTAGAATCCCACTGCGTGTGCAGTTCAAAAGTGCCACATACATATTTATACATCCAGCCATGGGGGTGCAACAGTTCACAGAAGTGAAGGAGCCATGCTCTACTTTGCGAACACACTGACCGTAAGTCGTCTTCTCTCAGCTTCGTGCTTGGAGTATATAGTGTAGCGAAGCTGAACGATTGACTTAGAATTTTCATACACTTTTTCTCACACAACACTTGCACCACGACCTACACTGACACTGCACTACAATCACACATCCACTTTTATACAAAAATCGCAATAGTCGTAAGGCGAGGCCGAATCTTTGCAGAGTTCAAAGGTGCTGGCCACAGAACAAGAGTTCTGCCGGGCTACATATACCACAAAGTTCGATACAAAAGGATCAATACACAAAAGCATACAGGATACAATTCGCAAAAGAATCAATGCCCAGAATAATCAATACACAAGATCTTAACCACACTGGATACAAAAAGGAACCACCCGCTGAATGCACAACTAAATAGACCAAATGCTCAAAGAATTACACACTGAATACATGAAAGAAATAAATGCCATTCACAGCGCAACTTTGCAACAAGTAGGCAGAGGATAATTGGTTGCTCTGTGCGGTGAGAAACACCCTCATGTTAAGTAGGTTAATTAACCACAATAAGACATCTTCATTGATTGTCATGTTGCTGTTAATTGAGTTTTCTTTAACTTGCGATTTAGTTCAAAGCGATTGAGTCTGCTGTTATGAAATGATGATGATGTCTCCCTTGAATCTCAGCAAACATTTAGAGGGTTTGTTTCTCTATGAAAACTTTAATGTTGCTATTTGCATAGCTACATATGGGTTGGCAGATAGCAAACTGATGGCTAGTGAGAACCTCCCCAGAACAAAGAAATAAGGTGATACAGAGAAAAAATAAATAAATAAACAAATGCAGATACAGGGAAAAAGAAACAACAACAAAAAAGATAAAACAGGCAAGACAAGACATACGAAGAGTACAACAGAGTACTTAATTTAACTTAAACAAAGACATTTTAAAGCTGACTTAAAGGCCGTAGACTTTCTACAGTCAGTAAGTGATTGTGGGGGGTTATGAGTTTCACATTAACTGTGCACACATGGATGCATGGATATGAGAGGTTCAGTTTGCTGACCAGGGGAAGAGTCTGCACTTTCTGTCGTCGCCATTGTGAGACTTCTTGTGTAACTCTTCTAAGTATTGGCTGCTTGTATCAGTAAAATAGTTTCTCATCCCCATACATGCACTCTTTGCAACATTTTGTTTGCAGCTGCATATTAATGATGTAATGGCAGAAGTTCGCCAGCATTATTTCACAGGACTTCCACATGGCGGGTCCAGCTATGTACGTAGCTGTGTCTGGCTAACATAGCTTCACATTAGCAGTGAGATCCCATCAATAATGACAGCAGGACATGTTACATAATCAGTTACAATCGTACTCATAATTGACCCACAGTTGAGAAATTTACAAATGGGTTTGCAGATGTCACAGCATACACGATCTGTACAGTATCAACAGTCAGATCCTGCAGCACTTTCCTACGACATTATTTCATTGTTCTTGGTATACACGATTGTATTGTCAGTGGCATGTCCAGCTTTGCTTTTGGCAAAAAGGATTAATAGATGAAACTTCCCATCATGTCCAAAGTGTCCGATTTCTTGTACATAAGACTTGATGTCCGATGAAGGCCTCCAATGTATCACATTTTAAACATTAGGAGGTGAATCCAAGCCCATTCCAAACGCTATCTTACCTACCACCACTTGGCAGCACCTATGTAGCATTGGATTATATTTGCTTTACTGACTCTTCTGTGACACTTGTAAAAATGTCACCAAAATTAATGAAACTTTGACACAGGAGGTGCTGAAGGCGGGTAGTACATTTGTTTCTTCAGTTGACAGTTACAATACTCAGCACAATCCTTGTACATGTTATAGAAGTGTGTTGGTTTCCAAGAAACCTGTGTTTCTTTCTTAGTATTGAGCGCCGCTTTCTCAGTCGAAAATTACGATTTTACGGTCTCCACTCGGATACGCAGTCTCTCCTCTGCAGTATCTGGAACAAAAGGTGGTGGCCCGCTGGTTGATAGGGGTAGTAACTTATTAAATACTGTTTCTTCTTGGCTTAAAGTACGAACGATACAAAGTCAGATACAAGTGTAGTATGTACCTGTACTGCACAAACTGGACAACATTATCAGTAATAAAAAGTAAAGTTCTCTTTTTATGAAGATCATTTCAAGTATGGCCACTGGCTCCTGAAATGAGTAATACTACTGCAAGATACTCGCTACTACATAGGATTTATACAATAACAACATCGCTGTGCTCACTGTCCTTGTGCAAGAGTTTTTCCGACCATTTCTTTGTTGCAGTTGCTCCATCATGGTGCATTGCTGAAACATACTTGAATGTGTTTGCAGTTTTCAGAACAGTTGAGTAGTCACTTGTCGGTATCTTTAGAGTGTACTCCACCTCTTGAAGCCAATACAGGGAATAGTGCTCACTGGCAGGCGTGTTTTTGGGAACTGCTCCCACTGCATCCTCTCGGAGCATGAAAGTCATCACACTGCCATCACATAATCCCAAAACTATTTTCGTGCCATATGGCAGAGGTAATTATAATTTTTGTGGATGGACTGCCAATATGTCAGACCAAGTTTAATAATGCTAGGACATGGTCTGACAACACAATTTTACATCAAATATAGTAAAGGCTATGGTTGGTACCCTTGGCTAAAACGAAGACATAAACGAAGCAGATTTCAAATTTACGTTTGACTCTCTCTTTCTCAAGGTCGTCCAGCACCGCTAGCGAGCGTGCGATTGGTGCATACGAAGAAGTGGGCATGTCCTGAGCCTTCGCACGTTCCTCCTGCAAGCGCGCCATAGAAGCGACATGCTGCTCGCTCTTTGCATGGTCCATGGTTAGTAGAACCAGTCAGCCAGGCTGGGGAGAAATTCCGCATGCCTTGAATACGATCCTTAAACCGTCGGCACACTTCACAATACAACGGTAGCCACTAACGATCGATTCGCCTCATCTTTGTCACACCGCAACCATAGGAGACCCTGATACTCCCGTTCAAACTCACGCTGCCATTTCTCAAAGGTTGACACTCCTACTTTGACGCTTTACTTTCTTTGCTGAGGCTTGGCTGCAGCTGGTACAAACACACTTTCTTTGGGCGGCCATTTTGTCTGTGTGAAAACGGAAACGCTCAGCCACGTGCGACTATTGAGCGGAAATTGGCCGATGTCCGACTGCAATAATTACCTCTGTATGGGAATCTGTTCTGTACCGTCTCTAGATTGCAGCTCTGCACTTCACAGCATCTTCTGACTTTCATTTTACTTGAAACGTTGTCTGTTGTTCGGTACAAAGCCCCACACTCAACGGAGGGTATAGCTCCCTGAGGAAAACAGTAGTCTGCAGCACTGGCTGAAAATGATAATTGTACTGCAAAGATACTTTCTATTTAGGGTATATAGCACATACCATACCCCTTTACCGTTAGGATACCTTTAATCAAAGTGTTTTAGTGGGGCACCCAGCCACCGAGTGCCCAATTGACCTTCAGCTGGTGGAAGGTCACCTAAACTGACTCTCTGTACCATACCTTACATATATATTTTATTTTTCATACAAGAGTTTCAGTGCATTCACCCATTACATGTATATACACTGTAGTATCCATTATTCTTTTCACTACGAAAAAAAAATGTTTTAGTGGAATGTGCACGCATTTGGTCACTATAGAAGAGGTCGGTACAGCGACAGTCTTCAGCGACAAAGAAAGTTTCTTCACTTTGAAGACGAAGTCATTTAGTACTGCTGTCGTGGGCCGAGAGCGCTTAGATGTAGTTGGCTCCTCGGGTTCCCTCCGCCTCTTCCGCCCAGTCCTGGTCCCCCCTGGCTTATCTGGTCTTTCAAGGCATTCATCTCACCAGTGTGCTTCTTGTCTTGGAGGTCAATCTCCCTTTTCAAGGAGATGACCTCCTGCTGCAGTTGTTGGATCTTCAAGTCTGCTGCCGCCTGGGCCTTTTCCGCGGTGGCCAGCGGGATGACGTGGGGAATTAAGAGGGCCTTCACCAGTTTTCAAATACATCCAAAACTGCGACACATTGTCCTTGTGCATAGCAGAAGGTAATTGCTGAGCCAAACTGCATTTTGGAATTGTGTTGAAAAACACACACACTGCTGTATTAACCAACTACAATAACCACATGTTACCTATAAGATCTTAATCACCTCCCAGCTTTTGTGTAGCTCTTTGAATTGCAAACAGAGGAATAGACCTTGTGTGGTACTGTTTTCTTGGAGGAGGGTCGACCGGTGTGAGAGAGTCGGCAGGTTGCATCGGGTCAATGAGTTGCATCAGGTCGGGAGGTTGCATCGGGTCAATGGGTTGCATCTGGTTGATAGGTCGGCAGGTTGCATCAGGTTGACAGGTTGCATCGGGTCGATGGGTTGGATCAGGTCGATGGGTTGGATTAGGTCGATGGGTTGCATCTGGTTGATAGGTTGCATCAGGTCGGCTGGTTGCATCAGGTCGGCAGGTTGCATCAGGTCGGCAGGTTGCATCGGGTCGATGGGTTGGATCAGGTTGATGGGGTCGATGGGTTGATCAGGTCGATGGGTTTGATCGGATCAATGGGTTGCATCTGGTGGATAGGTTCCGTCTGGTCGGCAGGTTGCATCAGGTCGATGGGTTGGATCCGGTTGATGGGTTGGATCGGTCGATGGGTCCATGGGTTGGATCGGTCAATGTGTCCATGGGTTACATCAGGTCCATGGGTTGCATCGGGTCCATGGGTTACATCGGGTCCATGGGTTGCATCGGGTCCATGGGTTGGATCGAGTTGACGGGTTGGATCAGGTTGATGGGTTGGATCGGGTCAATGACGAATGTGGTTGCTGTTGGAGCTCCTTTGCAGGTTTCTTCCGAACCCATACCCACCAGCCTCAATGCAGGCTTTTATTTGGGAACTGGAGAAAGTCAGTTCAGAGGGGACACCTTCAACACTTCCTGGGGGGCTGGGTCCTGGGCACTTTCTGGGAGGCCTGGGCGCTTCCTGGAGGGACTTGGGCTGGGTGCTTTCTGGGAGGGCTGAGTACTTTCTGGAGGGCCTGTGCGCTTCCCAGGGGGGCCTGGGCACTTCCAAGGACTATTGCAACCATCTCCTCCTTCTCCATAAATGTGTCTGTGCGCATGTACAGACATTCCTGCATATGGTTTATTCATGAAGGATGTGCTCAACATAGTTACTTACATATGTGTTGAAATAGTTATGAAATGTGATACTGCAGAGTGTAGACAGTAGTGGCCTAAGTTAGATGCACTCTGTGTGGTAGCGTTCATTACTAAATGCCATAGTGATCACATTGTGGGTTTTCTACATGTAGAAAACTCGGCCATACAGTTTTTCTATATTTAACAGGATTTGTACATGAGAACATGTCTGCTTGTAATGTTTTACAGCATTATTACAGGTTTACATGTTTATTGGAATGCTAATAATTATGTTGATGAGTTTGGAGGTACCGGTACAGGTAAGGCAAGAGAATCAAGCCAAAAGTAGTCCGCCACCACTCAAATGTTGAGAACCCCAACCGATGCTTTGATGTATCTTAGCTATAGAGATAGTATGGAAGAGGAATTATGCATAGCTGAATGTGCGTATGTGCAATTGCAAGGGATACCTTGGACTCCACCTTAACAGCGTATGTGCAATTGCAACTTGGACTCCACCTTAACAGGTGCAAATGATCCAAACTTTATCATTGAGTTTGAATAATGGCGGACATGGTCCACTGCATGGTTGTAGTCCAAGACAAATGAGAGCACCTGTATTAGAGGGGTGCACCCCAAAGAATAAACGTCGACACTTGATTCCTTCGCATCCAGTTCTTGCTTTTGCATCTGGTGATAGATACCTGGCTCGCGAAGGTTGTTTATGTCTTTGACAAGAGCCCCTGGCCCGATAAACTAACAGCAAGATTGTCCATCCATGACAAACTCAGGCAACTAAAAGTATAGTATAATAAAAGTAATTCTCAATGCCTGCTCAGGCAACTAAAAGTATTATGATGTAATTCTCAATGCCTACTCAGGCAATAAGTAAACACACACAATGAAGGCCCACTCAGGCAACTAAAGCAAGTTTCACTCAAAGTAAAAAAAAAGGTACATACACCCTCAAAATGAGAGCACCTGTATTAGAGGGGTGCACCCCAAAGAATAAACGTCGACACAGTTGATTCCTTCGCATCCAGTTCTTGCATCTGGTGATAAATACCTGGCTCGCAAAGGTTGTTAATGTCTTTGACAAGAGCCTCTAGCCCAGATAGTACCATCAGGAATCGAATTCTCGATGCCCACTCAGGCAACTACAGTAAAGTTTCACACAAAGGGGCCAATACATTTCTGGAGCATCACCACCGACCCCCTCCCACCAGGTGCAATCATATAATACTTCCCGCAACATATGCTATTCGTTAAGCACTGCGCACCCCAAAGAGTCAACGACGACACAGTTGATTCCATTGCACCCAATTCTTGCCTTCGCATCTGGTGGTAAAACTTGGCTCGCGAAGGTTGTTTATGTCTTTGACAAGAGCCCCTGGCCCGGATAAACTAACAGCAAGATTGTCCAGGAGTGCGGTCGTTTCTCGAAAGGATTAATAGATAAAACTTCCCATCATGTCCAAAGTGTCCGATTTCTTGTACATAAGACTTGATGTCCGATGAAGGCCTCCAATGTATCACATTTTAAACTTTAGGAGGTGAATCCAAGCCCATTCCAAACGCTATCTTACCTATCACTACTTGGCAGCACCTATGTAGCATTGGATGATATTTGCTTTACTGACACTCTTCTGTGACACTTGTAAAAATGTCACCAAAATTAATGAAACTTTGACACAGGAGGTGCTGAAGGCGGGTAGTACATTTGTTTCTTCAGTTGACAGTTACGATACTCAGCACAATCCTTGTACATGTTATAGAAGTGTGTTGGTTTCCAAGAAACCAGTGTTTCTTTCTTAGTATTGAGCGCCGCTTTCTCAGTCGAAAATTACGATTTTACGGCCTCCACTCAGATATGCAGTCTCTCCTCTGCAGTATCTGGAACAAAAGGTGGTGGCCCGCTGGTTGATAGGGGTAGTAACTTATTAAATACTGTTTCTTCTTGGCTTAAAGTACGAACGATACAAAGTCAGATACAAGTGTAGTATGTACGTACCTGTACTGCACAACATTATCAGTAATAAAAAGTAAAGTTCTCTATTTATGAAGATCATTTCAAGTATGGCCACTGGCTCCTGAAATGAGTAATACTACTGTAAGATACTCGCTACTACATAGGATTTATACAATAACAACATCGCTGTGCTCACTGTCCTTGTGCAAGAGTTTTTCCAACCATTTCTTTGTTGCAGTTGCTCCATCATGGTGCATTGCTGAAACATACTTGAATGTGTTTGCAATTTTCAGAACAGTTGAGTAGTCACTTGTCGGTATCTTTAGAGTGTGCTCCACCTCTTGAAGCCAAGACAGGGAATAGCTCACTGGCAGGCGTGTTTTTGAGAACTGCTCCAGCTGCATCCTCTCGGAGCATGAGTTTGAGGCAGCTGGTATCTTTGAGGGTAGTAGGACGGGGATAGCTGGTGTGAAAGGTTCAGGCGACTGGTATAACGGTGGTGAATGGTATGATGGGGGTGACTGGTGTGATGTTTGAGGCGAGGGCTCCAGGAGCACAGAATCTGACGGCTGACACTGTTCCGAGGTGGAAGGCACGTTCTTTAAACTGTCCAGCAAAGCACGACTTACGCTGTAACTTGTTGCCTCCTGAACCTATGGTGCAGAAAAACGTCACAAATTGTGTAACAAAACAATTTCCGCAGTAAACTGCACCTTGCTGCTAGACATTGGTTTCCTAGGAGGTCCTTTGGCATCTGCAATAAAAGTTTATTAGAGCTAGGAGTAACTATAAAATGCATGTTAGTATCTATGAGTAACCCAAGTGTATATGTCTTGTGCACAATTATCAAGTGTTCACCTCGCTTTGCAGTCCTCTTCCCCTTTGCCTTAGGAGTACCAGTGGAGTAGTTTTGTTTCTCACCTATACACAATTGGATACCATTTACATCCCACAAATTGTGAGTGTGAGAATTACGGATATGCTTATTGCCATACAAACATTGATTGGGATTGAGAGCCAATGTACTGTCATGGACAATGGATATTATGAACTCATGTTTACATTGTATACAGCTGTCTCCCATGCAGCCATGATTCCTGTATTTTATGTATGCACCACACTTGTGTTTCATCATCCTGCAGTATTTAAGCACTGCCTTGGCTGTTTGTATTTGTTCCTCACTATTTCAATAATTCGGCATCTCGTAGAATTGCCTATATAACATGCCAGTGAGCCTCCTTGCCTTCCTAGTGATGTTATGGAAGTGGTCTGACCAGGTATTAAGATCACTGGTTAACAGGTATTTATAGCTAGTCACATTTCCCATGGGTTTCCCGTTCAGTTGTAAAACAGGTGGGCTTACAGAGTTTTGTCGAAGCCTTGTCACAGTAATACATTTGCATTTTGAGGTATTGAATGATAGGTGGTGCTGGGTTATCCATGAGGCAACTGAGTTTATGTCTGACTGTAAGGTGGTATAAATTATTCCTCTGGGCAGGTAATGACCTTATACAAGAGCAGATTGTCAGCATAGAGAGATGCAAAACAACCTTCAGAGAGGGAACCATTAGCCAGGTCATTGATGTAGACAAGAGTGACATCAGAGTGACAAGTCCTGTGTAAATTTTAAAGAGAACAGAGTAGTTTGAGTGGAGGCACAATAACGCAGTTCAATCTTGCCATATATGGCATTATTCCATTATTCACAAGTGTCTTTGAAAATGACAATGATTCCATCACGATTACATACCACATACTCAATGGAGTTAGTTTGGTTGTTGTTCAGTAACAGTTTATCAGCTTTTTTTTTTGATGGGGGGCAAAGATGATTGTGATGAAATTTTGCAAAGAATACAGACCAGTGTACTAGGTTAAAGAACAACAACAAAAATGGAGTGACTGGTTTGTGTGCTGCAACTGTGCTGGGAGGAGGTTGCAAACACTGGACAAAGGTGGACAAAAATTTGAGTAGGACATTCAGGGCAACATTAGAAACACGATACAAAGATTACCACAGTAAAGAAAAACATCACAACTGCCGCAGAGGTTGGGAAACACTCCGTGGGACACTAATTGTGTCATCATGATCATTGCTAAGGATAGCATAGTTCAGTGGAGGACAAGATTTTAATCAGCTTTTAGCTTAGCCTCGAACCCAGGCGCGGAGGGGGAGAAAAGAGCGCCTGGTATCCACTGTTTGCGCATGCGCTTAATTATAACATAAAACCACGTGGATTTATGCAGATGACGTCGCAAAATTTTCCAAGTGTAAACAATGACGTCTATACCACACAACAAATTCACGAAGACTTGATCGCTCTCACGCTTGGAACTTGGTCTGTCATCAGTGCCATGAGGGATGAGACTACAATGACTACGCTGTGATCTCGGGCAAGCTTCACATCAAACATGGACGGTACTAGCTAGCTAATAACACAATGACTTACCAAAACCAGCGCGTAGCCTGAGTCTTTTCGTATACTCACTTCGAAGATGCCCTCTGCTCGGGTTCGAGCATCATCGCTGCAAATCCAAGTCGCTGGAGGTACGAAACAGCCTGGTCTAGGTCTTCCATAAAATCGCCATTGTGACAATACGATCGTGATACTGTATGTACACGTATCTGATGCCAACAAGCCACGGGAATGACGCGGTATTATCCGGGATTCCCGGAATGTTGGGAAATTAAGCGCATGCGCAAACAGTGGATACCAGGCGCTCTTTTCTCCCCCCTCTGCGCCTGGGTTCGAGGCTACTTTTAGCTATGGGTGTGGCTGACAAGGCTAGCTGATATTTTCATGTGGCACAAGCCACAGCACTTCTCCGAGAAAGCACAAACAGTTTATCATATTGTGTGCAATGGCCAGCCCAATCCTTTGCCTGCCAGGTTGATTAATCAGCACATTCCTGTAACCACCTATCAGCAGTGTGTATATAACCACCACTTATATCACTTGCAAGGACATGTGTAACCACTTATCTCAAGTATGTCCTGCCTAATTACCTTTGGTGACATTCTGTCTCAGAGGGCAGTGAACTGCTGTGTGTCTGCAGTGCAGTGCATTCACATTGTTGCTGATATTCTATGCCAATCCGTTTATGGCAGGTGACTTTCCCAAGGTGGAAATGTGTATCAGAACTGCTTGGTTCACACAAACACTCATGCAACCATATTCTACTGATTGAAGGGAGTGACCTGATCCAGGCCAATATGACTTGACTACAGCAGATGTCATACTATTAGAAACTTGCTGTACAGAGCTAGTGATATTGCCTGCTAATGCTTTTCATCCACACTGTCAATAATTATTGTATGGAAACGTGACTGGAATTCCATAAATTCCTTTATTTGTTAGGAATCTATGTGATGTATAGAAACATGATTGGAATTCCTTTATTGTATTCCTTGGGAATCTGAGTATGATGTATGGAAACCTGATTTGAATTCCATAATTCTGTCAGGACAGATACTTGTGTTGCATGGCATGACCCTATTGACACTTGTAATCAAACATCATAATCAACTTAATTATATACAACAAATAACAAGAATGCAAAACAAGACTCACTACAGACTATAATTATACCAAACACTGTTATGACAGGAAAAAAATGTAAGCCCGTATACTGGAATGTACAATTTGGGGGAGGGTGTGTTTGTGTATGTGTGTGTGTGGGGGGGGGGGGGCAAGGGGACAATGATTGCCCAACGTTAGCCTCATTCCCAGGCCATTCCCACCGCCAGTATATGGTGGGGGAAGGCCTTGGAGATCTGATCACGTGTGATGTCATCAAGTAGACACAATCATGGTAGACACACGGAGGGCGGTGCCCAATGAAGAATCTCGACGTCCTGTCTTGTAGTGTCCGTCCAAAGGCTGGGTGCCAGAGCATTTACAAGGCAGATGATCGATACCGTTTGTTGTTCACAACGCCGGGGATAGGTCGATGCAAAACAGGAATTAAAACGGTTGGGCACCACCCTCTGTGTGTCTACCATTTTTGTCTACCTGATGTCATTGCACATGACGAGATCTCCCAGCCTGGGAACGAGGCTAACTGAACGTACCATACCATGTACAAGTAGACTACTCCTCTAGGGATGCTTTTACCACATGTACCTAATACCCATATTCATGGGGGCGTGTGTAAAGCCGGACTGCCGGATCACCCGGATTGTTTTCCGATACCGGAAGTGCGTTCAACATGTAATTACCGTAATTGTCCATTCTTTTTTGGCTCGCATTTTTGGTGATCCAGGTGATCCGGCAGTCCGGCTTTTACACACGCCCTATTCATGGTACCGTCCATTCATCCTGTGCAGGATTGGTCCACTGATCAGACACTGGTGCATGAGGTATGAAGCCAAGCATAGCAACTTCAAAAGGCTGGCCAAAAATGCTTGGAATTTACAGTGCTGAATTAAAACTCAGGAACATCATCGATCAACATGGGGAACTGCTGCAACGCAATCGTAAGTGTCGCGCTATAGAATCCATCCTTGATTTGACTTCATGCTCCTTCCATCAGAACTGCACGCCAGGAGCCCCAGCAGGCTGCAGGTGCAGTCAGTGCAGAGCTATATGATGTGAGTGAACAAAAAAAATCTGTGACTGCATTTCTATGACTTCAAGTTGTTAAATGTGTGTTCCTGATCACAGTTATCCCAGTATGCTTCCAAAAAGAATGTAGTGATCATTAACGTAAGTTCCTCATAATGTTCATTTAGTTTTGCCTGACTGAATCATGGGACTATATCAATCCTTTAGGAGAACGAAAATGCTCAAAGAAAAGAGTTGGAACAAGTAAGATAATTACTAGTCCATAGCTAATCCCATGCAAATTGTTTTGTCATTTTGCCTTCGATCGCTCTCCACTGCAAAGCAATGAAAAGCGAGTTGCAATAATAAGTGGTTATTATTAATGTAAGTTCCTCATAGTGTTCATTTAGTAATTATGGGACTATATCAATGCTTTAGGAAAACGAAAATGCTCTCAGAAATAATGAGTGTATGAAAGTGGCCATTCTGCTTTTCTGCAAAAGTGTGCTAGAAATTCCCAGACACTGTAACTTAACTGTTTGTGTTTTGTTGAATTCCTGAAAGCACAAGAACTGCAACCTCAGAGATGCCTTGTGGTAAGGCTTCTATAGTTTTCTTGATTTCCAGATTTGCAGAAACAGCAACTCCAGAGATGCCTTCTGGTAAGATTTCCTGATTTCTTGATTTGCAGAACAGCGACTCCAGACCACCGACTGATGCACAGTTTCACCGTTTTCTGCAATTTTTCCTACAGTGATCATTTATTATTAATTACTTAACATGCACAGCACTGACGTCATATTAATACCCCTCCCCTCCCTAGTCTGGTTCCCAAATGGTACAGCATGGAGGTCTGGGACCAGACTGCTGTTGACCCTTGAGCTCAATCATAATTTCACACCACCTCAGACTAATCTGGCCACCTGCAGCTGCAAGCATGAAAAGCAAGACCAAAGGCGCGCCGCCACCTTGGATTAAAGGTCACGGCATGCACACACAGAAAAGCAGAGCAGGAATAAAGACCCAGCACTTATAAGGTCACCTTTGTGCATGTGCATGGCGCGGAGAGACGGCGAGAGCGAGACTAACTTGGCTAGTCCATAATGCAAGGGGCGCGCGCCTTCGTTTTTCCATGTATGCGGCTGCAGGTGGCCAGATAAGTCTGCAGGGTTTGGCCAACTGAGCCCTGAGGTGGTGTGAAATTATGATTGAGCTCAGGGGTCAACAGCAGTCTGGTCCCAGACCTCCATGCTGTACCATTTGGGAACCAGACTAGGGAGGGGAGGGGTATTAATATGACGTCAGTGCTGTGCATGTTAATTAATAATAAATGATCACTGTAGGAAAAATTGCAGAAAACGGTGAAACTGTGCATCAGTCGGTGGTCTGGAGTCGCTGTTCTGCAAATCAAGAAATCAGGAAATCTTACCAGAAGGCATCTCTGGAGTTGCTGTTTTTGCAAATCTGGAAATCAAGAAAACTAGAGAAGCCTTAACACAAGGCATCTCTGAGGTTGCAGTTCTTGTGCTTTCAGGAATTCAACAAAACACAAACAGTTAAGTTACAGTGTCTGGGAATTTCTAGCACACTTTTGCAGAAAAGCAGAATGGCCACTTTCATACACTCATTAGAAATGCTGACACATAGCAACACTGTAAACTGGAACATGCTGAGCATTCCCAACTGGTTCGTGCTAGGTACAGGGTAAAGTCGCATTACGTCATACTTACGTAGTAGTACTAGCGACTTATTTGCTTGAACTTTGCACATGCGGCAATAACGCGGGAAAGCCTATGCCCTGCACATGCAGATGTATTTGTGTGTGTGCGCACGTGTATGTGTGTGTGTGTGTGTGCGCACATGTATATGTGTGTGTGTGTGTTTGTGTACATGTGCATGTGTGGTGTGTGTGTGTTTGTGCTAGCTGCAGGATATGTGCATTAATTAGATCAGTAGTTGACCATACAGTACTGTGTTGTGCACTATATTGTGCACTATAAAAGGCATAACTGCTAATGTTTCATTGTCCTAGACCGAACTGGTGTGGCAGGAAGCTTAAGGTCTAGGACTGAGAGCCTATGACGCACGGTTCAAATCAACCCTGCCGAGGCCTTTTTTCCCCCTTTCATTTTGGATAAGCTGATGCAAATATGGTGGGGAAGATGTTTGATGATATTTTGTGAATTGTGTAGCCTCCTGAGCATCAGTTTTGTGTGTGTGTGTGTGTGTGTGACCAACCCTGGCTGCATGACTGATAATGAAAAATGTAGGTCCTGGGAACGAAGCTATTATTGTGTGTGTTGATTGATAGTGTGTCTATCAATTCCAAAGCTATAGGGCGCAGCCAACTGACTGCGCCATATAAATGTACATGTATAAGTAAGGGTCGAAACAGACTACAGTCAAACCTCCGAACAAAGGACACTTTGGGAACAATATAAATTCAAGTCTTTTGTCCTCGGAGGTTCAAAATGTATTGGAACCATAGGCAAACCAATTATTTGGGACCTTGAAAAGCATCCTTTGTAGAGAGGTTTGTTATATTGTGTCCCTATCTCGGAGGGTCCACTATCGGAGGTTTGACTGTAGTTGGTATCTATAGTTTATATCGTTGCTGTTCCTATAAATTATACAGTGCACATTAATTTTGCTCCCTTATATTTTGGCTACAGGCAGCAACTCTACCTTGGGAGCCCAGAGTCAACTCACCAGCCACATCCTCCCTCCAGATTGACCCGTATGGTGGTAACCATGGCAACACCACTCGGAACCGCAGTTCAAAGCACTGGTGGCTAATGGAGATGAAAGTAGTTGAGGGTTTTGCTATAGCCTTGGTTGCTGTCATCTGCACTGATGAAATCAGGAGAACAAAATATGTACTGAGGAATTATAGACGATTGCATGTGTCTGAATATACTGATGTGTGATTGCTTATGATTTGTCTTGAACTCATGTGCAGCCCATTAAAGGGTATGTTGGGGACAGTGGTTCTACGTTTCACGAGCCATACTTCTTTACTGCATAGTCTCTGCACCTCCATTACTTATTGTGGAAGAGGAGTCACTGCCCGGCCGGCGCCGGGCCCCGGGAGCGCGCGCATGCTAGTTAATATATATAAATTTTAATGACAATGGAAGGCCGGGCCCATATGTCAAGAGTACAGATAAATACACAAATACACACTTGTTAAAGTGAAAGTTAACGTTTTCCCATGAAACTGTGGTACACAAACACACCTGTGAGCCAAATGATAAGAACATTCTTTGAGTGCAAAATAAATATTAGCTTGTCAATAGAGCTCATGTGGGGAAAGGAACTGTTGAGGGATCTGCAGCAGTTAAATAGTTCATCTCTGTAATAACCTCGCCACAACCAGCAAGTGATCAGAAAATGGGTTTCATCCTCAATTTCACTACATCTTGGACAGAGATGTTCCTCCAGTGGAGTAGGTTTAGGGAGGGAGTACCGGCCCGTTTCAATCCTTAGTGAGTGGGAACTATAGATCAATATGTCTTGGGAGGTTGAGGTATGGTTCAAATTCAAGCCTTGTTTTGAACAAATGGTATGTTCTCATTTTCTGGATGTTGCCAGATCACTGTTGTTGATATTGGTCCCAAAGTCTTTGCGTAAGCTTTCCAATGAATAGGTCATGTGGAATACTGTCTGGGTTGTTCCAGATAAGGGAAAACCCTGCTTTAATTGTCGAGCACTGTCTTGACTGTCTGTGCCCACTGCATGCATGACTGGACTGCATGCTCAGAAATATTTAGTTGGTACACTTCCTGCAATAATGGAGGGATGTCCCAGTGTGTTGAAATACGTAACCAATACTTCACCATAGCAATCTTTCTTCTGTTCTCCAGGGGACACCTACCAAGATCTCCATAAACTGCTGCATTGCAAGCAGACGTTGGCAGCCCAAGAGCAAACTTACAGAACCGTTTATGAACTTTTTCCATTTCCTCTGCTTTGTCAGAGGCCCAGACTTCACATCCATATTCTGTAATGGGGCGTACTGCTGATTGCGTTGACCTTGCAAATTCAAAGCAGGAAGTGCTGTGCACTTGGTGGGTTTCTAATTGAGTTATGGTCACCGGTGCTTTTGGCTAAGGTTGTACACTACCGGTGCTTTTGGCTAAGGTTGTACACTTATTAGTGACTACCGGTGCTTTTGGCTAAGGTTGTACACTACCGGTGCTTTTGGCTAAGGTTGTACACTATTGACCATAACTCAATTAGAAACCCACCAAGTGCACAGCACTTCCCACTTTGAATTTGCAAGGTCAACACAATCAGCAGTACTAATGTATCAAATAGGTATAGTATATATAGTGTTGTTGGTTTAGGATGACCGAGGTGCATTGAAGTCTTTATCAAGGAGAAGGTGGCCTTATTAGCCTGGGATGCCAAGATCGAAATGGCTGGCTTCAGAGACCCATTTGCTGACAAGAGGACACCCAAGTATTTGTATTCTGATGCAACGGTAATGGGTGATCCACTCAAATGGAACATGTGGGACATTGTTGTTCTTTGCCGTGAGAAGCAGACAACCTTGGTTTTCGTTAAATTTACTTGGCTCCATTTTAGGCAGTACTTGGACAGGCTGTTTATGGAAGACTGGAGTGCCTCAGGAGATTTAGAAAGAAGAACCAGGTCATCTGCAAAGAGTAGGAGTCGTAACTTAGAATGCATGAGATCAACACCTCCAGCCTCATCTGCTTCTAGGTGCTGTTCCAAATCAGCTATAAACAAATTGAACTGTAGGGGACTGAGGTTACTAATTAGACCCTTGACGCACTTGCACCTAGTACCTAGCTAGTGTAATATCAACAGGGCCGGCGCGCGCCCGTGGCCAGCCGCGCCCGGCGCCGCCCACAACTGACGTGGCACGTGGGCTTAATTAAGCGGCGCTTGGACTCTCTCACGTGCTCTGGTCTGGTCATGTAGTGTCGTTTTAGTGTCTCGATTTACATACGTGATCATTGTCGTTGACACGAGTAGGTCAACGATCTGACTGCTGGCTGGCTGTGCCCTAGTATCTACCACAAAGGAACGAAGCTGCTGCACATTCTGGGTGCCGAGATTGCAAAGACAGACACTGACCTTTTGTAAGTGGTGATAAATTGCTCGTTTTAATGTCTCAAAACTTGTGTGTGTTACCGTGAAAGATCCAACAATGATGTGGCACCGCAGATAGCAATTCAGTTGAAGCACATCTTACTTCTGTCGTGCTACATAGCTATACGTTTAGTTCCTGTGATTAGCATCCTGTCAGGTGGGCATCATTTGGAATGACTGCTGAGCAGCAGCAAGTAGACTGTTCCACAAAGGTAGTCTGGTGTCTAGGCCCACATGATAAAACTAAAGAGACTGGTGACACTTGGCATCTCATAAGGTAAGGCGGGGCTATTCCGACGACGGGGTAATTCCGATAGTTGGCTGCCTTTGTTACCAGACAAAGTTTGGTAATTCTTCTGTGGTACCGCAGTATAGGTTGAGCGTCAACCTACCCTGCGGTACCACAGAAGAAATTTTGTCTGGTAACAAAGGCAGCCAACTATCGGAATTACCCCACAGTCGGAATAGCCCTGCCTTACCTTACTGAGTCGGCAGTAGCTAGCTGTATAGACACCAAAAGAGTGTAGCCACGATGTCTTTGTGGTTACATGCTGGAACGTCTGATGGCACTCACTGGTCCTCTATTGGCGAGAACAGGGGCAATACGGCCACAACTTCACTGCCACCAACAGCACACTTCCCTGACATAGCATCAAAAACTGTTGGAAGATGCATGTATTGAGATTTCTTCTTGTTTCTTTGCTTTTTAACCCTTTAACACCTGTAATAGATTATACGTTGACAGAACATCACTAAATCTAGCCTCATTCCCAGCCCCGGGAGGGGGAGGAGAAAGGGGCTGGTTTCCACGGTTTGCGCATGCGCTAAAATGCGGTGGAATTCCACCGCCACCGCGGACATTCAATTATGCTTGTACACTTGTGACGTCAGAGCGTAGGAAGCCAATATGACTTGTGGCGTGCATTGCAGCTCTCGATCGTGCTCGCTCCTGAGTCGAGCAAGAACAGTGACCTGCGATTAAAAGGTAGGATTTTTTGTGTGGCTACCGTCGCACTGACCGAGTGGAGTCGGTGTGCTGCCAGACCAATCCATTTCGGTTGGAATAGTAATGTTGGGTAAGTGTGTTGCCGGTTGGAGTGTAATTGTGGTTGTGTCACCCCCCATCTCGCGGATAGAGGACCAGTGTAGCAGAATAGAAAGCGTCAGATGCTCAACCATGTGACTACATGTACGAAGACGTCATTCGCACCCGCCCCCTTTTGAATACATGTTTCAGTTACCGATAATTAAGCGCATGCACAAACAGTGGAAACAAGGCCCTTTTCTCCTTCCCGTCTTGGGCCTGGGAATGAGGCTACACTCACTGAATCCTTTAAGTTTTTCAGTCGATTGACTGACATCTGGTGGATCAAACTTGCACTGGGGACAGGCCATGCCATTTGCTGAATTAGACAGCATGCTTTGATATGTCTGACATTGACAGCCAACATGATGTCACCACACGGGCTCCTTTGATCTGTCTGACATTGACAACCAACATGATGTCACCACACAGGCTCCTTTGACATTGACAACCAACATGATGTCACCACAGGTGTCACCACATGGGCTCCTTTGATCTGTCTGACATTGACAACCAACATGGTGTCACCACACGGGCTCCTTTGTGACTGGATTGCTGTGGACATAACTTCCATCCTAGACCATACTCATACATCCCCTGCTTCAGTGATCTTAGTGATCTTACAATGTAGTCCATCACCGAATGGAATGGCAGCTCTCAATGCTTTGGTTCGACAGTTCCATGGCAATGTAGTATGGCATGTGTTCTGCTCACCAAACTCCAGCACAGTTGTATCAGCCAGCTTGGGTTGAGAGTCATCTGTTCCCTCAGGGTCAAAACTTGGACATCCACCAAATGTTGTGGCATGAACCCGGCCTTTGTCCATCTCGAAGGCAGTGAGAGTGTGCCCCCACCGTGGCTGTGTACCTTCAGGAAGAGTGAGCTGTGGAGAGGGAAGACAACTGACTGGTGGATGCATGGCTGTTTCTTTTTCAAGTACATGTAGCTCATGCAGGACTGGAATACAAATTATCCATACGGCACACTGTACATGTATAAGGATTGTGCAGGTGGTGGAGGTCCTGTTATGTGAGGTTCTGGACAACTCCCGGACAAATGGATCACTGTTCTAGGTTCTGTCAATGTCCTCTTGCTGATGTACTCAGAGCTTGACTCTCTATGCCTCGTTTCATTATCCTCAACGATTGCCCCATTGGCTGATACTCTTTATACAGGTGTGAACAGGGTGTCAACCATTTTGTCCCATTCTCTCCATTTCCATGAATACAGTTGAGTGGCATCACTACTGCCATAACATAATATGTTTTCTTTAGAAGACAACGTAAAGCACCATAGAGTAAGGATCAACAGAATGTCAATTTGCGTGCAACTATTGTTCAACTGTACCAGCTTCTCTGTTCTGTTAGACGCTGTTGTTCTCGGTGACTCGGCATGGTCACTGCCCATTGCCTTCAGATATAGTGCTAGCATGTCCGTCTTGACTTTTCATCTGAGGCCAGTGCTTTTGGATGAGTATGGCTTCTTTCAGTGTTTTGTGCCACTGAGTCTCTAGGTCGATCTTAATCAATGTGGAACTTGCGTACCGTTGAGTGGTTCTGTAATTGGTACTCCTACTGCCCTATTAGTAGGTATGGGTGGAATTCGTCAATTCATTCTCTTTGGGGTAATGGGTAGCGAAGAGTAGCAGTAGCTTGCTGGGTACAGTGCGTTAGAAAGTAGCACTCAACATGTATTTAGGGATGGCTGCGGTAGATGTAGTCTCATCCACAGACCCTCATACGTGTGTCTGGGAATGAGACTACGGTATATAGATGCTGCTTATTTATATAGTGAAGCTACATTTCCAGGTCTTGTCTTTAGTGGAGAGTTAGCCTCGTTTCCAGGCTCCGCCCAGCTTTTTGTCGCTTGCATGCAGTGCGGAATAGCGGGGAGAGCCTGGTATGTTTCCTCACGTGAGCATTACGTAATCGACAAACGGCCAAAATTTTCAGAATGAACTAACAAAGTTTTACGTTTTGTTCAAACAACTACACGTTTAATGCTTGGTGTGTACGACAGTTGCCCCCCGCTAGCCAGATACGTGTGGTAAGTTGCCTGGTACCTTGGCTCTTCTTGCTGTTCTGAGCCCCAGATCGCCCACGTTCAATTAAGTCCTTTCTACCCTCGACGTCAAGCACATGAGTAAACCTACCAGGCCCTTTGCGTTCCTTCATGCAACCGAAAGCAGCGTGCGTGCCTGAGAACGAGGCTAGTGGAGAGTTTCAACAGTTTGATCGCTTACAGTATGTAAAAATACTGTAAGCAATCAGGAACTGTTGACCTGTGAACGAGGCTATGCATGCAGTTGTAGCAGACTAATACATGTACTGTTATACTGTGTACATGTATCTTGGGCTAGGAATGATATGCTAGGTATCTTGGGCTAGGAATGAGGTATAAAGCTAGGATTTGCACCATTGTGATCAGCATCACTGGAGCATTTCAATGATGCCCCTTTTGCTGTTGGTTGAATTTTGACCCAAAATCATGAAAATCCATGGATTATAGCCTTTGGTCGACTGCGATTTTTGATAAAATATGACTGAGAAAAAAAATTGTTCTAAAGTGCATCATTTGAAAGCTTTTTTATGCTGACCACAATGGCACAATTCCCAGCTTCGTATCTCATTCACATTTCCATACGTACAGGTTGTACAACGTTCTTTTCCAACAGTACATGTACATGTACAATGTATATTCCCAATACCAATTCATTTTTTCGGAAGAAATGGCACATCAGTCACCCTATAGAACAGCAGTGCTGTTTCAGGTTTGATTCAAGAGTGGCATGTCGAAATGTGCCGTAATTGGTAGATAAATTAGGCCTATTAGGCACAAAAACATACTTGTACCTCACATGAGGCCGCACCTACTAATTATGCTCACGTGTATGAAGCTTTCTCTGTCTATATATATATATATATATATATACGAGGGGCAACCGCACTCCTGGTAGCCGCGGTTAAACGGTAGCACAAGCTAAGTGTGACAGTTCGTTCCAATTATCACACATCACCATGATAGCTATATACAGGGAAGATCACAAATTATTTAGAGAGCTGTCATCAAGTACCATTCATAAAGTAGTCGCGTTGCAACCTGCCATAGCGCAAGCTAAGTATTGCAATACGTTCTAATTAACGCACATGCCACGTGGCAACCACGCTCAAGTCGATCGCGAGCAATGGCGACCAAAAGTAAGACAAGACATTATTACAGCACTCACAACTTAGCCAGCACGGTGAGTTTCGGTATATAAGCGTCAGTGAACGACAGCGATCACGGCCGTGTGGTCAGAATCTTCGTGTGCCTTTCCTAAGAACGGTACTGCCACCGGAAGTCGAGAGAGCGCTCGAGCAATGGCGGCCAACGGCGAGACAAAAGCGCTCATATCTCCACCACCAAGGTGAGTTACAGCACCAACTTTCATCATTCAGGTCAGTGCATGATAGCGATCACGGCGGTGTAGTCAGAATCTCTGTAGGCCAATCCTAAGTACTCAAACATTATTTATATTATGTTATATTGGATTATATTATATTATTTACGCGGCACAATTTTTCCCCTACCAGGAGTGTAATGTATGAATGTGCAAATTGAAAACGCTAGTGCGCACTGTTGTTCACCCTGTCTTCTCTTCTCCTCTTTGTAGTGGCCCCTCTTTTCCATCGTGCTTCCTTTCACATATTATGTCTCAAGGAGATAAGGTAAAGTTGCTTGTTCTGTTGTGTGTGTTTTGGTGGCCACCGCCCGTATAGGGCCATCGCTTTGTGGGCTGTGGCACACATGTTATAAAGATTCATGTATCCCAACATAGTCGCTCGTTACTAGGCGCATTCACCTGTATCTCCACAGGAAGGAAATATGCACCAGGATGTGCGTAATTTCAAATGACATTCCTCAAATAGGAAGTGCACTCCATTTGGAATTATAGCATTTCCGCTCTATAAGATAGAAAATGGCAGTGTTTCTGGAAGAAGACTTCAGCACTTACACATGTAATAACAAGTAGCTTGGGACGAGAGTTGAACCTGCGCCTAACAGCAAATATGTGCTTATAAGTGATCTGCGCCTATTAACACACAACTACGGTAGGGTGTGAATGTCCGCATGACAAAGCCTGTCCTGCTAATGTCTTGCACAGTAAACATGGGGGATCACTGATCGATGCACTTGTATAGCCTCGTTCCCTGGCCGTAGGAGAAATAGCCTGGCAACTTCCACTAGTTCAAACTGTTACTTCCACTGCCAGAAAGTTGCAAGCTAAGCAAGTTTCAGAATGTTGTCACATGACAATATGAGACTTCAGTTTTAGATGAAGAATCCCTCTCACTGTAGGCACAGATCGTTGAATCTTGGCCATGTAACGCCTGCAGTCTAGTGGATGTAACTACTCATACTGGCAATGAATAGCACTTTCAGTGGTACATCATGATGGGAAAGACCCAGCCATCGATTGGCGTTAATAATATACAAGTGCATCGATCAGTGATCCCCCATGTTTACTGTGCAAGACATTAGCAGGACAGGCTTTGTCATGCGGACATTCACACCCTACCGTAGTTGTTAATCATGGAGATAAAAGATCCGTCATTATTTGTCAATGGATTTGTGCAACATGAGTTAAATCAGTTAGCTAATTTTATTTCAACTATGTAATATAGGTAGTATCTATGTGTTGTGTACACCTTATGTGGTGTGAATACATGTTATAATAATAATAATAATAATAATAACTCAATTCTTGACTGATACATGTATGTGTGTAGAATCATCTCCAGGACCTATTTCTACACAAGCCTGCCACATGTGTGTTGCTGTTGCACTTCCATCACAAAGTCGTTGCGAATGTTTGTTTACTTTTTTCTTCTTCAGCGGTTTCGTGAAGAAGGCTCAGCTGAAGGTGGGCCAGACTCTGCAATTTCACTTGATGATCATCAACAGGGCTTCATTTTGAAGCTCCCCTTGAGTCTTTGCTGCCCACCCCTTGAAAGAATTACTATGTGCCTGTTTGCAAAGCAATTCATTCCTTGCCCCCTTATATACATGTACTTTGCCGTGCTACAATTCCCCCCCCCCCCCCCCCCCCCCCCCCCCCCCCCCGATTATTTTCTAAATGAAACACCTAGTAAAGTTTTAACATGTTGACATGTCTTGTTCACGTATATACATGTAGGTACAGTGACTTTCCTCAGTCAAATGGAGCTCGATTCCGCTGCAAAGAAGGTAATGGCAGGGTTATATTGAGTGTATAAATGAGAGGGTGAAGTGTTGTAGTTCAGCCTTTGATGCCTTGTAACGGGGGTTGGACATGGTCCATGGTATGAGTACATGTAGAGGTATACTGCATAATGATACATTGTGTATGTACATGTATAGTGTGCAATGATATACAAGAAGTATGCGGAATGCGGAAGTATATAGCAGACCAGCAGTGCTGACATTTGTCTGCGTTCAATGGGATTAGAACACTTGAGTGCACAATAGCGGCCAAAAAAACATTGCCATTCTGTTTTTGCTACAGTCGGCTCAATAACTGTCGCCCACGGAGCGGAACTAGCAGATCCCTGGAAAGGTTTTGCTGATTTTCAAATATGTTTTATTTGAAGGCCTTGGCTATGTGCTTGCCTGTGTCCCTTGTCTGTAGCTTACTGATAAACGTCGACAGGTTTTGCCACTTACTCGAGACAGCGATAATTGCTGAATCAACAACAGCAGTACAGGTAAGGTGTTTAATTTTTACCTCCAAGCCCTCCCTCCCCTTGTTTACCTTACCTGTACCGCTGTTGTTGATTCAGCAATTATCGCTGTCTCGAGTAATGGCTAAACTTGTCGACCAAGGGGAGGAGGGGTAAAGAAAGCACTTCACCAGTGAAGCAACAGGTGGGATTCGAACCAGGGACTTTTGGTCCACAAGTCACTCACAACAGAACGGAGACGCTCACACCGTGGAATGATCGTTGCACGCAAACGGAAACGAAACTTTTTTCTGCTGCTACTGCCTTCGCACCTCAGCCGTAACCCCCACTAAGTCCCCCTCCCTGCTTAACAATGTATATATCAGTATATTCACCTCATTTCTGGTGTTTGTCTTATTCTCAGCCACGTATGGATGAGACTGCCATGGCTCCCTCCAAGGTGCTCCATCTGCGTAACCTGCCTGATGGCGTCACTGAGAAGGAGGTGGTCCTATTGGGAGTGCCGTTCGGTACTGTGGCTAACGTCTTGCTGCTGAAACAGAAGAACCAGGCCTTCCTTGAGATGGGGGATGCATCAGCTGCCTCGGCCTTGGTCGGATACTATGTCACTGTGCCTGCCACTGTCAGGTGTGTATCCTGCATGCAAGTGTGTTGCCTCCAGTGGTCTCTGCTGGCCTCCAGGGGTCTCTGCTGGCCTCGGGGGGTCTCTGCTGGCCTCCAGTGGTCTCTGTTGGCTTCCGGGGGTCTCTGCTGGCCTCCGGGGGTCTCTGCTGGCCTCCCGGGGTCTCTGCTGGTCTCCGGGAGTCTCTGCTGGCCTCCAGTGGTCTCTGCTGGCCTCCGGGGGTCTCTGCTGGCCTCCGGGGGTCTCCTCTGGTCTCCAGTGGTCTCTGCTGGCCTCCCGGGGTCTCTGCTGGCCTCCGAGGGTCTCTGCTGGCCTCCGGGGGTCTCTGCTGGTCTCCAGTGGTCTCAGGGGGTCTCTGCTGGCCTCCAGTGGTCTCTGCTGGCCTCCAGGGTCTCTGCTGACCTCCAGTGGTCTCTGCTGGCCTCTGGCGGTCTCTTGTGGTTTACAGTGGTCTCCCTTGAGCCACACTTTGTGGTACATGTAGACTCCACCCAGAATGTCATTATGGCTGTCACATGGAAGCTTACTGTCTCTGTGGTACGTGTATGCTATTCATTTGCTGCTACAAGCGCTAAGTTTGTGGTGAACCAATTCGCATGATGACTGTTTCTATCGAAGATCCAGCAATTTTAGCATAAAATAAATTTCGCCTGTTAAATTTTTGTGTTGTTTTATTTTCGTCGCTCGAGCACACCGATGAAAATTAAACCACACGAAAATTTTCATTCACGCGGTACGCTTCACAAGTTCACTTCCGTGATCGCGCGCTTGGGCTGGTAGAGAAGAGCTCAGTGATTTCCACGATCGGAAACACCATCGACAGGATTCAGGTACATGTAGCATGAGCTGTTTCTTTCAAAATGTTCAATCGTCTGGAATCGCTGTCCTTAGTTTGTGCTTGTGGAGAAGAAATGAATACATATCTACTGTTGATGGCCTACATATGACTTCACAGTCAGCATACGCCTGAATTACTGGCCCGTGGCTTCAGCATCAGCAGTGGACACACAGACTCTACTAGCACAGTCATTTCTCCACATAAATCAGCTAACTGTACCAGAGCAATTCAGGTCACCAATGGCAGGACGACCTACTTACACATGTATATACATTGTACATTGTAAGTAGTTGCATACCTAAGATATGGTGAGAATTGTTGGTGTATGGAAAGTAGGGAATCTACAGTAGGAGATGACTATATACATGTATATATATATACCGGAAAATATCACGAGTTTGTTGCCGTAGTATTGTTACGAGTGCCAAAGGCAACAAACGAGGGATGTGTTTCCGATATAGCTTTGTACTAAAGTGATACCATATAAACCTGGAATTTCATTGCACGTTCCTCTACCAATGAATGTAGCGAATGCGCATTAACATTGCTTGCTTGGTGACAATATCTGGTTTCCAACCCTTCACGTTAGTACGCAAGCCACAAATGCTGGGGCGAGAAGGCCTGCGTATGAGGCCTATATAGGTGGAGCCACGCCGAGAACTGGCAGTTGTACACAGATGTATGGTCCATTCCTGACGTGATGCCCAAATATATATATGGACGAGTTCAACCTTGGTACCGAGATGCAATTCAGCCCTCTTCAGGAGCATGGAAGTAGTCAGTACCTACACTGTAGCCTCGTTCCCAGGCCTACCCCGTTTTTTCTGTTCTTCGGTTTCCGTTGACAATAATACACGGATGCGGAAGGGCGGCGAAAAACGCGGAAGGCCTGGTATCATTCATCACGTGAGTGACGTCAGGTGGACACAAGGGTGGACGTGGGGGGGGGGGGGGGGGGGGGGGCGAAGTCGTTTCAGCAGGTCCTGAGGGCTGTTCATCATCCAGTCGGCTCGGTTCGAACGCTCCGCGGCTAGTCGGGACTCGCAGACGATCTACACAACTTCTTGGGCGCTTTTAAAACTTATTTGCGGTTGGGCCACACCCGGCCCAACTGCTGAAACGACTACGGGCCCCGCCCCCCCTACGTCCACCCTTGCGTTCACCTGACGTCACTCACGTGATGAATGATACCAGGCCTTCCGTGTTTTTCGCCACCCTTCCGCATCCGTGTATTATTGTCAATGGAAACCGAAGAACAGAAAAAACGGGGTAGGCCTGGGAACGAGGCTAGTCAGTACCATCTAATCTCTGCTACGAAACTATCACAGATTTTCTGCCTTCTCTACTCGAGCCGTCATGGTTGGTTGGATGGTTCGCCGGTCAAGGCATAAAAGGAGGCTTTGCGTCATCAAAAAGGGAACTGTGGCCCCGTGTTCCCTGGTATAATTTTGAGATAATATTATAACAGGGATTGACATTGGGAATGATGTTACTTTGGAGGAGCTGACTGGCTGGTAGACACGAGTCCAATGTTCTGTAAAACAAGTATGATGTACATCAATGAATTCTGATACAGTAGTTGACACCAGTGGCATCTGGATTGTGGCAGAAGTGTGACGTGCGAATGTTCATGTATTACTTGGAGGACTTGCACACAGAGCAAACCGATTGATGCCATCTGAATGTCCCTGTAAAACTGCTGACACATACATGTACTGTATGGCAACATGAAAATCAAGGAAGGTCTGACCTGTAACGATCACGATTCATAAGCAGAACGTTTCCTGCAATGGTGGGGAGTGTTTTTCTGGTCTCCCTTAGTCTCCAGTAGTCTCTCCAGTGGTCTCGCCTGGTCTCCCGTGGGTCTCGCCTGGTCTCCAGTGGTCTCGCTTAGTCTCCAGGAGTCTCGCCTGGTCTCCAGTGGTCTCGCTTAGTCTCCAGGGGTCTCGCCTGGTCTCCAGTGGGTCTCGCCTGGTCTCCAGGGGTCTCGCCTGGTCTCCAGTGGTCTCGCCTAGTCTCCAGTGGTCTCGCCTAGTCTCCAGTGGTCTCGCTTAGTCTCCAGGGGTCTCGCCTGGTCTCCAGTGGGTCTCGCTTAAGTAGTCTCTAGGGGTCTCGCCTGGTCTTCAGGGGTCTCGCCTGGTCTCCAGGGGTCTCGCCTGGTCTCCAGGGGTCTCGCCTGGTCTCCAGGGGTCTCGCCTGGTCTCCAGGGGTCTCGCCTGGTCTCCAGTGGTCTCGCTTTGTCTCCAGTGGTCTCGCTTGGTCTCCAGTGGTCTCGCCTGGTCCCCAGTGGTCTCGCCTGGTCTCCAGTGGTCTCGCCTAGTCTCCAGTGGTCTCGCCTGGTCTCCATGCAATGGACTCTGCTGGTCTCCCTTGGTCTCCAGTGATAGAGTAGTTATTACTGGTTATCAACATTAGAGTAATATTTATCATTAGAGTACATACATGTAGTTACTGCATTCGTGAAAGCTTGTATCAAGAAACAGCCAAGCTATGCCTGCCTTGCTCTGTAGGTCCACTCCAGCCCCTGCCTGAAGGAGCAGCTCCCCTCTCTGATTCTCAATCCTTCCTTCACTTCCGCAGTGTTACTGGTTGTTAACATTCGTGATAGTTTATATCAAGAAAAACAAAACAGCCCTGTAGCAATGCCTGTCTTGCTCTGTAGGTCCACTGTAGCCCCTGCCTGAAGGAGCAGCTCCTCACCGACGATACTTTTTCATGCACTTTTGGAATTCCCAAAGAGGAGTTCATCTTCTGGAGGCCTCCCACCCCATCATCCGTCTCTCATTACCCTTTGCTGGTTCACATTCATTTTTCGATTCTCATCCTTCGTCCTTTGCTTCCGCAATGTTACTGATTTTTAACATTCGTGATAGCTTATATCAAGCCTGATTCAGTGCTGTAGCAGTGCCCACTTTGCTCTGCAGGTCCACTCCAGCCCCTGCCTGAAGGAGCATCTCCCCTCTCCTTGCTCTGTAGGTCCACTGTAGCCCTTGCCTGAAGGAGCATCTCCCCTCTCCTTGCTCTGTAGGTCCACTCCAGCCCCAGCCTGAAGGAGCATCTCCCCCCTCCTTGCTCTGTAGGTCCACTCTGCCCCCTGCCTGAAGGAGCATCCCCCCTCTCCTTGCTCTGCCTGAAGGAGCAGCTCACCTCTCCTTGCTCTGTAGGTCCACTCTGGCTCCTGCCTGAAGGAGCATCCCCCCTCTCCTTGCTCTGTCTGAAGGAGCCTCACCTCTCCTTGCTCTGTAGGTCCACTCTGGCTCCTGCCTGAAGGAGCATCCCCCCTCTCCTTGGTCTGCCTGAAGGAGCAGCTCACTTCTCCTTGCTCTGTAGGTCCACTCTGGCCCCCTTGCTCTGTAGGTCAACTGTAGCCCCTGCCTGAAGGAGCATCTCCCCTCTCCTTGCTCTGTAGGTCCACTCCAGCCCCAGCCTGAAGGAGCATCTCCTCCCTCCTTGCTCTGTAGGTCCACTCTGGCCCCTGCCTGAAGGAGCATCCCCCCTCTCCTTGCTCTGCCTGAAGGAGCAGCTCACCTCTCCTTGCTCTGCAGGTCCACTCTGGCTCCTGCCTGAAGGAGCATCCCCCCTCTCCTTGCTCTGCCTGAAGGAGCAGCTCACCTCTCCTTGCTCTGTAGGTCCACTCTGGCTCCTGCCTGAAGGAGCATCTCCCCCCTCCTTGCTCTGTGGGTCCACTCTGGCACCTGCCTGAAGGAGCATCCCCCCTCTCCTTGCTCTGCCTGAAGGAGCAGCTCACCTCTCCTTGCTCTGTAGGTCCACTCTGGCTCCTGCCTGAAGGAGCATCTCCCCCCTCCTTGCTCTGTAGGTCCACTCTGGCTCCTGCCTGAAGGAGCATCTCCCCCCTCCTTGCTCTGTAGGTCCACTCTGGCTCCTGCCTGAAGGAGCATCTCGCCGCAAACCTCTCTGATGTACAGTAACTTTTCAAAAGTATTTTGCAACGAATTGCAGAATTATTTATATTTGGTGAATAAATGGTTACAGTCAGGGAATCATACCCCTCCTTTGCTTCTCCATATTCCAATAGTTGACACACTTGCTTATGTATTGACATGTTCTTCTTGGCTGTAAATAACTGCAAAGTACAGAATGTTTAGGTTACAATTATACCTCATCTCTCACTATGGAGGGAGATTAGCGATCATGCTGAAGCATTGCACTCGAACTCAACTGGTTCAGGTGAAATGTTGCCATCTTAGCTTGAAAATCGAGGAACCCTCTTTCAGTGATGCGGTGAAACACCGTAAAGGGAGTTCCATCTTGTCTTACTCTGCCCCCCTGCGATCATACCTGCAGCTCTGGCCACTGTACGTAGAAGGTTTGCCGTGATGCAGCTGGTGTTCTACCTCTTATACAGGTAAGGTTCGGAATCCGGGCCACGCTTCTTTGTGCCAAGGCCACGTTGGATGTCATCATCCGAGTTTAGGTGGACTGGTCATTTGGCTGGACCACTACTGCAGAGTCGTCGTCAAATGACGACTCAAGATCTTCCTCTCAGGCCCTTGCAGCAGCTACAAGCAATGTACATGTACAAATGTAGCTCAATAGAAATCACTTCCGGACGATGTATCTTCGTTGTCATCCAGCACAATAGTGTTTGATGCATAACCCTCAATGTTCCTCCCTCACCTCTACCTTCTGCCTTCTCTCTGCGCAGTGGCTCTACAAATATACCTTGCCTTACAAGCGCATACAGGTTTTTCCAGTTTCCATTTCCTGGTGCATTTCCTGCACTAACCAGGCATTGACGATAACTATGATGATAAAGCAATCCTTAGTGCAACAAGGAACTGAGAAAGGCTCTACGCGTGTTAATTTGAAGCAAAGTATGCACTTGCTATAGTACTCTCGCTCAGCAAATATCTATGTAAAATAGATATTGTCAGCATTGTGAGACATTGTCAACATTGTGAGAAATTGTCAACATTGTGCAACATTGTGAGATATTGTCAACATAGTAGTATTGTGTAGTATGATGTATGATGGTCTGTTACGATTGATCATGGATGTGTTCTTTATGTGCAGGGACCGGACTGTATATATTCAATTCTCCAAGCATCAGGAACTCAAGACCCCACAGGTTAGCAGACCCCACAGGTTAGCAGACCCCACAGGTTAGCAGACCCCACAGGTTAGCAGCTAGGTTGTGTGACCTCATCCAAGACAGGAAAGCATGCGAGCAGCAGAGTGTACAGTAATCTGCTTTGCCAGTGAGTGCACTTTACTAGGTATGTAGATCCTTGATCAGAATTGTCAGTGAAATTTTGGGGGGCAACCAAATTCCTAATACATAGAACAAGCCTGAATTAGTGGTCTTTACGCTAACAGTATACATTTATGGCCTCATTCCCATGCCTTCCCCCTTTTGTTCTTCAGTTTGCTTTGACACAGAAGGGGAAGAGTAGTGAAAAAATGGAGAAGCCCTGGTATCATTTATAACATGATTGAAGTCAGGTGGACGTGGTGGGCGGCCTGTAGTCGGGTCTGAATCAGTTTTTGTTATCCAGTCAGTTAACATCGAGCATTGCGTAGCTAGTCGAGACTCCAAGCACTCTAGACAAATCCACTCGGCCAGCGTTTAATTGTGTTGGGCTCTCGCCCACCTGTCCACCTGACGTTGTTCATGTGATGAATGATACCATGCCTTCTTCGTTTTCGCTGCTCAGAAATACCATTATACCTGCACACATGTAACATCAAAGCTTCTCTACTTGTATACGGTCCAACCTTAGATAAACCCCACGGCAGGCACCAATGTGAGTCTGCTATCACCTGTGATGTCTGGTGGTGCGTCCCCCTCTGGTGCCACGGCTACAGGAGCCTCCCCCATGGATTCTGCCCTCTCCCAACAGCAGGGATGCCCCAACTCTGTTCTGAGGGTCATCATTGAGAACATGCTCTACCCCATCACCATCGATGTCCTCCACCAGGCTAGTCCGTAGTTACCTGTACCCCATCACCATCGATGTCCTCCACCAGGCTAGTCTGTTGTAGTTGTGGTTACCTGTACCCCATCACCGTCGATGTCCTCCACCAGGCTAGTCTGTTGTGGTTGTAGTTACCTGTACCCCATCACCATCGATGTCCTCCACCAGGCTAGTCTGTTGTAGTTGTGGTTACCTGTACCCCATCACCGTCGATGTCCTCCACCAGGCTAGTCTGTTGTGGTTGTAGTTACCTGTACCCCATCACCATCGATGTCCTCCACCAGGCTAGTCTGTTGTAGTTGTGGTTACCTGTACCCCATCACCATCGATGTCCTCCACCAGGCTAGTCTGTTGTAGTTGTGGTTACCTGTACCCCATCACCATCGATGTCCTCCACCAGGCTAGTCTGTTGTAGTTGTGGTTACCTGTACCCCATCACCATCGATGTCCTCCACCAGGCTAGTCTGTTGTAGTTGTGGTTACCTGTACCCCATCACCATCGATGTCCTCCACCAGGCTAGTCTGTTGTAGTTGTAGTTACCTGTACCCCATCACCATCGATGTCCTCCACCAGGCTAGTCTGTTGTAGTTGTGGTTACCTGTACCCCATCACCATCGATGTCCTCCACCAGGCTAGTCTGTTGTAGTTGTAGTTACCTGTACCCCATCACCATCGATGTCCTCCACCAGGCTAGTCTGTTGTAGTTGTGGTTACCTGTACCCCATCACCATCGATGTCCTCCACCAGGCTAGTCTGTTGTAGTTGTAGTTACCTGTACCCCATCACCATCGATGTCCTCCACCAGGCTAGTCTGTTGTAGTTACCTGTACCCCATCACCATCGATGTCCTCCACCAGGCTAGTTGTGGTTACCTGTACCCCATCACCATCGATGTCCTCCACAAGGCTAGTCTGATATAGTTACATGTACCTGCAGTGGAATCCTAATACACATGTAGTTATTCATAGCTGAAAACATAGAACATTGAAGGAGATGCTGTGTCCTGAGATGAGAATTTTGCATTTCTGTGGTAATTCTTAGCAATGATTTCACTCACGAATGTGAATTTCTCTGTTACTGCATGCTAACTATGTAACTGTTGTTTTTGCAGTGCCAATGTAAGTATGGTGTCTGCCTTCTCCACAGATATTCTCCAAATATGGCAATGTCCTTAGGATTGTAACGTTTGTGAAGAACTGTAAGTGAAGGTTTTGTCTAGCTCTGGTTCTGTGTGTGAGACAGTGTGAGACAGTGTGTGGGGCAGTGTGTGGGGCAGTGTGTGAGACAGTGTGTGAGGCAGTGTGTGAGACCGTGTGTGAGACAGTGTGTGGGGCAGTGTGTGAGACAGTGTGAGACAGTGTGTGAGGCAGTGTGTGAGACAGTGTGTGAGACAGTGTGTGAGACAGTGTGAGACAGTGTGTGAGGCAGTGTGTGAGACAGTGTGAGAGACAGTGTGTGAGACAGTGTGTGAGGCAGTGTGTGAGGCAGTGTGTGAGGCAGTGTGAGAGACAGTGTGAGAGACAGTGTGTGAGGCAGTGTGTGAGACCGTGTGTGAGGCAGTGTGTGAGGCAGTGTGTGAGGCAGTGTGTGAGACAGTGTGTGAGACAGTGTGTGAGGCAGTGTGTGAGGCAGTGTGTGAGGCAGTGTGTGAGACAGTGTGTGAGGCAGTGTGTGAGACCGTGTGTGAGACAGTGTGTGAGGCAGTGTGTGAGACAGTGTGTGAGGCAGTGTGTGAGACAGTGTGTGAGGCAGTGTGTGAGGCAGTGTGTGAGACAGTGTGTGAGGCAGTGTGTGAGGCAGTGTGTGAGACAGTGTGTGAGACGGTGTTTGTGGATACAGTCTGTGAGACAGTGTGAGAGACAGTGTGTGAGACAGTGTGTGAGACTAGCCTCGTTCCCAGGCTCCTCCCCCGGTGCGCGCCGACGAAAAATACGGGTGGAGAGAGCCTGGTACGCTTTCACATGTGATGCGTGGCACGTCGACGCCACTGCTATAATTAACTTATCTGTTATGCCACAACTGGAGTGTGCTGACTTTTGCGGCAGCGATGATCGACATAGAGAAGATTATACCGATGGCGACGACTGCAGAGAAAGTTACCTGGCAATACAGACACCCGTGGATAGCGGTACAGTTCAGTATGAGCTACAAAATGCAACTTACTCATTCCAGACTGTCCGGTGACGAGAATCTGTCCCCGAGGATTGATGAGCGCCATCTACTGCACAGCGTGGTGTTTGTTTACGCTTCTACAAGCTAAGACTTGTAGCTCTCAGTTCCATGCTTCAAAGTACAGCAGCTATTTCACATGAGTGACGTGAACACTTACACTGTGACGTCGACACGCGTCGGTGCCGTGGAATCACGTTTGAAAGCGTACCAGGCTCTCCCCCTCAGCTCCGTACTTTCTTCACCGCACACAAAGGGGGGAGCCTGGGAACGAGGCTAGTGTGAGACAGTGTGTGAGACTGTGTGTGAGACTGTGTGTAAGACCGTGTGTGGGACGGACTGTGTGTGAGACCGTGTGTGTGTGAGACTGTGTGTGAGACCGTGTGTGGGACGGACTGTGTGTGAGACAGTGTGTGAGACCGTGTGTGGGACTGGGACTGTGTGTGAGACAGTGTGTGGGACTGGGACCGTGTGTGAGACCGTGTGTGTGTGATACAGTGTGTGAGACTGTGTGTGAGACTGTGTGTAAGACCGTGTGTGAGACAGTGCGTGGGACAGTGTGTGAGACGGTGTGTGGGACTGGGACTGTGTGTGAGACCGTGTGTGTGTGAGACAGTGTGTGAGACAGTGTGTGAGACGGTGTGTGAGACAGTGTGTGAGATGGTGTGTGAGACTGTGTGTGAGACTGTGTGTGTGTGATAGTGTGTGAGATGGTGTGTGTGAGACAGTGTGTGTGTGATACAGTGTGTGACACTGTGTGTGATACAGATCAACATGGTCAGAAGCAGTAGTACTCCATCTTCCACTGTTCTACTGTACGTACATTCATTTTGATATGGTGTTTCCCAACAGCTCAGTTCCACGCTCTCATTCAGTACCCCGACGGGATGACAGCAACAACAGCAAAAGCGGTGAGTGCATGCTGGTTGGGTTATGCAACTTTCTGTGTTACAAACTGTGACAGAGGGAAGGACAGCTGGAATTCACCGAGGCCTCTAGCCTGTGTTGCTATAAGCAAACCTGCCTCCACTCCTCTTCCATGAGTTCATTGGCTCAGCGGTACCAGTAAGACCATCCGAAAAGTATCAGGTGTTGGATTTTAAACCCAAGCTACATAGTCCAGACTATTTTCTACATGTAGGATTCAATCTCTCTCTCTAATGCTTAATGCTTATATACATCATACATTTTGTGTATCTCTAATGCAACACATTTCATGGTAACTTCAAACAAATTAGCTACGCATTTTAGACTAACTGTAGTCTTTTAACCAATTGGCAAGACTCTTGCATACAATACTGGAGACAGAAGGACAATGGGGGTTACTACAAATGTACGTACACCAGCTTGCCTGAGCTGCCAAATAAGCTTACAGTGAAGGGCCAAGTCGTTCGGAGCGCATGTACAGCTTGGCGGTTCTTTGGATTAGCGACTCATTAGCCAGATGTTTGGCATGAACTGTGAATTTCACGCAGCTACCCAAGTTTAGTAGAGCTACAATGTATTATCATGCTGTATCTTGTGCGCAACATGAATAATACTGTACCAGTGCATATGGTGTGTTGTTTGTTTTCCAGTCTCTGGATGGCCAGAATATCTACAACGGCTGCTGCACTCTCCGCATTGACTTCTCCAAACTGAGCGCACTCACTGTGAAATACAACAATGAGAAAACCAGGTACTTGCATGAACTGACTGTGCTGCTTCTCTGTACAGCGAATTTCATTGAATCTCCGTGTTGTGTTCACTTCCGTACGGAATCGCGTGAATACATGCGCTTTTGCGCCGGCGGGTATATGGTCTGAAGTGAATCAGTAGCTAGCTACCTCGTACTTGAGCTTGGGGAGAGTGTAGCTTGTCTGACACTAGTGACAGTCTCATGGCCGAGTGGGACCATTATCATGATGCCGATGTCGATGCCAATGTCGATGCTGATCAGGATGAGTGGGGCAGCGCTAGCACCAACGGCCGCTGGTACATGTACTTTACAAATGCAACTCTAATGATTTCTACAGGTTCAGTAACTACTTGTACATGTAAGAGCTCATCGTGCTTTTTTAGGAATCCTTTGACGTAGCTGAAAAGTTCCACTATAGGATTGAGATCAGGGCTGTAAGGTGGTAGAAAGAACTAGTATGCCAGCTCTGTCCAGTAAGTCTTTGACTTCAAGAGTGTGGTGCACTTATCAAGCAAAAGGATTGACCGTGGATTGCTGCCATTGAAAGGAAGAGTTGCCCGGAGGAAATCAGTAAATGTTTCCCCGTTATCAGTGCTTGTTGCCACATCTAGTGCCACCATTCCATCAGACGACATATGTAGCTGAAATCACTATTACCCCGAAATAAACGCCTGTGGCACTCGGGAGTCCTTCCCCAGAGAGAGTATCCATACTTGCGAATGTGGTTCCTTGAGTCAGAGCCAGTTCCATCTATCCCAACTAACATTTCCCGTTTGAACATAAGGCATTGGGCCCTAAATGCCCTTCTCACAGTGTAAAATAAACTTACTAAAAAAGGTGGAAATGTAATCTCCCCTCCCCTCCCACTCCCCTCCCCTCCCACTCCCCTCCCCTCCCACTCCCCTCCCCTCCCACTCCCCTCCTCGACATGCCCACCCTTCCTTCGTATTCCAATCACGTAACTTTATCTGCTGCACATTCGGACACTATCATATTCTGATGCTCATTACCAACCATGGCAACCATCCAAACATAGCGCCGACATGAGATTTGGTGGCAACAGTATTATGTAATGTGCAAGAATCTAACCTGATCAAATGCAGTCAATGTCGGTACAGCCACTAGTGTCATCTTCCGTAGAATTGATCCTTTGCGTTCACTGAATACACGGGCAATGTATTTGGTTTTGAGCACACCCGCATGTTGAGAATGAAAACTTGCTACAAGTAGAGGTGTCTTTGGAATAGCCTGCAGATACTTGCAGTGGAGACTGTAATCCCAGTCAGTTCGAATGCTTTCTGGCAAACCTCGCTCAAATACAGGCTAGGGCTGTGAAGAATGAGTCCAATTACAAGCAGTTCACTATGTGTGTCCAGCTTCTTCAGCTCCTCTCTCTCCTTTCCCTGCTTGGATGTGACATTGTAAACCAATGGTAGGTGGTGCGGTGAGCAGTGCTGCTGGCGATGTTAAGGTTTGATGCGATCTTATAGAACAGTAACTCCATGGATAAACTACACAGTGCGATCTTATAGAACAGTAACTCCATTGATAAACTATTCTCCAATGCAAGTCAGCGCTGTAGGCCGATTTTTGAGCTGGTTCTGCTGACATCCTATTGCAGATACGCTCACTATAGTTTCAAATATCCCTCTTCGCATATGCGCATTGTACAAGTGTACATCCATATGCGATTCCGTATGGAAGCGAACGCAACACGGAGATTCGAACGCAACTGAAATTCGCTGTATAATACCTGCTACAGTTGCTGCTACAGTTGCGGTTCCTGGTATACACTAAGTATAATTATTATGTTTCATACCAATTGAATGTTCAAGGTTGCAGTCACGGATACATGTAGAAATTGAATATGTATTATTACGCGGCACGTGCGACTGCAATCCAACGAGATAGCCGGCCACTGCGACCCTGTATCTGGACTAAGCTACTTGTAAGAACACTGGGCAAGGCATGTGGGAGACCTCAATGGTTGCCTGAAGCTAGAGGTGAGTGGCACTGTGAGATCTAGCTGATGGAAAAGTAGAGAAGTTGCATGTACTGTAGAAGTTGGCTCAACACAACTTCATTGGCTGCAGTAATGTACCGAAGGCTTTCTAATCTGATGCTTTTAAGAACTTCTCCTGCGTTTGCATAGGTATCATTTCACACAACATATTGTTGGCTTTTTAAAGGGCTAACTGGAACGTGCGGCATCTGTTTGGGTACTTAGGATTGGCCTACAAAGATTCTGACTACACCCGCCGTGATTGCTATCATGCACTGACCTGAACGTAAAACTTTGGTGCTGAACTCACCTTGGTGGTGGAGATATGAGCGCTTTTGTCTCGCCGTTGGCCGTCATTGCTCGAGTGCTCTCTTCAACTTCCGTTGGCAGTACAGCCCTTTGGAAAGGCACTCAAAGATTCTGACCACTCGGCCGTGATCACTGACGCTTGCATGTACATGCCGAAACTCACCATGCTGGCGAAGTTGTGAGTGCTGTAACAATTTCTTGTCTTCCCTTTGGCTGCCATTGCTGACTCGATCGACTGAGCATGAGCATGGTCCTCACGTGACATGTGCATTAATTGGAATGAGCTGCTTGTGCTACCAGCAGCAGCTTGCAACTGGTTGCAATGCTGCTACCAAGAGTGCGGTTGCCCCTCGATACTCAAGGAAATAGTTATCATTTGAAATAGCCTCGTTCCCAGGCCCGAGACAGCGAGGAGAAAAGGGCCTGGTTTCCATTGTTTGCGCATGCGCTTAATTATCTGTAACCGTAACACGTATTCATAAGGGGGAGGGTGCAAATGACGTCTCCGTAGTCACATGGTCGAGGGCGTGACACTACCTATGCTACACTGGTCCTCGATCCGCAAGATGAGGGGCAACACAACCACAATTGCACTGCCACCAGCAGCAGACTTACCGGACATTCTTTATTCAAAACAAACGGAAGAGTGTGGTAGCATACTGACTCCACCCGGTCGGTACGACGATAGCCACATGAAAACATCCCATCGTTCAATCACAGGTCACTGTTCTAGCTCAATTCAGGAGCGCCTTGCCGCCTGAGGACATAGGAGAGTACGATCGAGAGCTGTTGTAACGCACGCCACTACTAAGTACTCACTAGCTAGTTAACTGTTCGGATCACGTTATCCACTTCGACGTCACAAGTATACAAACATAATCGAACGTCCACGGTGCCGGTGGAATTCCACCGCTAGTTAGCGCATGTGCAAACAGTGGAAACCAGGCCCTTTTCTCCTCGCCGTCTCGGGCCTGGGAACAAGGCTACATTTGAAAGCTCTCTACATTTCTATCAAAGTTGATTTCACGTTTATGACCTTAGTGAATTTATAATTAATTATTACAAGTAGCTTCGCTCGTTTTGCTTGCTCAGCTACTTCCCCCTCATTTGCATACGCGAGTATTTCAGCACCAGACAGCTCTCTGTGCAGAGCTGCTGCTCCCCGATTGTGTCCGCTTCAGCTGCTGCTCGCCCGCTTCGGCTGCTCTTCCCCGATTTCAACAGCTCCCCGATTGCGTCCACTTCGGCTGCTGCTTCCCGATTGTGTCAGCTTCAACTGCTGCTCCCCGATTGTGTCCATTCAACTGCAGCTCCCCAATTGCATCCGCTTCGACTGCTGCTCCCCGATTGCATCCGCTTGTAGCCTCACCTGATCTGGAAGATTCCAGCCCATGCCCAATGTTCTCGAACATTCTTTGTGGAGTTCGAGGTTCAGTAAATTGAAGTACGAAGGTCGCGCGTCACGAACATCCCACTTCCGTCACACACACACGGTTATATTTTATATTGATTGATTTCTGTTAAAATGCTGTGAAGTTTCTCAATGTTTCTCAAAATAATTTCGAACTTGAAGCAAATTCTGTAAACACATACGTAAGGGTAGACATCTATCAGAAACTCAGAAAAAAAGAAAGAAAGAAAAAGAAGAACCAAGCTATATGTAGGAACACAAGTGAGTGTAAATTGGGTGCAGTCACTGAACTTCGGAAATTCTTCTGTGGGACTTACGGACTTTTTGTATTGCTTAACAAGCTTCTCAAGGTCAGATCCACCAGGAAGCCCTTCCAGGTGAGCAAACATACAATGTCTGATCTTCCTGAAATGGTTCTTGATGCTGTCATGTGACACAGTTTCCAGTGCTGGTCCATCTTCTTTTGTAAGCTCACGATACTGTAATTGCAGTACTAAGCCTTGCTTTGCTTTCTCCCACACCCGTTCGATTAGATTCAGCTCACTATGAAATTTGGCAGCATGTACACAACATGGCCCTTTTCTTCTACCAAGAACCGTTCGATAGTGGACTTTTCATTCTTGAAGTCAGGGTGACTGCCCAAGACTTCCCTCATCTAATCACCATTCATGTTCCAAGTGTTAATTCCTCTCTCCTCCAGAACTACACGCATGCCCTTTGGAACCCTAAGGCTGTAGTTCATCTTCTGAGGCTTGCCAGCCCACCATCTGTCCCTCATCACTCGCTGCTTTCCCCCAGGATTCACATTCATCTTCTTTGCGTCTAGGGCATCCTCAGGCATGGCTGCATGGCAACTGCTGTGATCAAAAATCCAGGCGAGCCTCCATCCTTCACCCCTGGGGTACTTGGCTGCAGCAATATTCTCAGTTTCTTTGATTTGCTTCGTGAACTTCTCTGAATGTCTTACGATACTTTACAACATCAGCTGATGCATCCATTTTCGTACTGTCTCAATTCCAATCTTGCGGGGAAACCCTTGCTCAAGTGTTGAGTTAAAGATAAATTTGAACGCCTGAAGACCCTCCTACACGAATGGGGAGACCACAAGTCCTGCTCCCGCAAGGAGCTGGAATCGTTGGTCGGCCTTCTCAACCATGCCTGCAAGGTGGTGAGGTCAGGCCGGTCTTTCTTGAGACGCATGTTAGATCTGCTGCATGCGGTGCACCGCCCCATAACTCCACAATCCTCATCCGACTAAACAAGGGGTTCCGCTCCGACCTCGCTTGGTGGAATACCTTTGTGGATGGATGGAACGGAATCTCTTTCCTCCCGCCCCCATCCCACGTCCCTAGCACCGCAATCACGTGATAAGCTGAGGCGTGCACACTCACGGGACTCAGTCACCAGCCTGGCCCCTGCCAAAGTTAGAGTTAGGATTAAGGAGAGGTGGTCTGTCACCAACTGAGTCAGATCAATTGCATCGCAACCAAAAATGTGAATTGACCAAGTGCATTCAGCAATATTGGCCACTTTGTGGAATGTGATTGGTCAATTTGAAGTTCAGTATTGCGTTTTGTGGACAACCAACATCAAATTTATGTTAGCCTCACACATGACGCGTTTAGACTAATCAAATATGCAGTGCAAGATTGTAGCGGGTGTGTGTGTATCCTCCTCCTATTCAGGGACTACACTCGACCAGAGCTTCCATCAGGTGACAGTGAGGCTGGAGCTACTGGTGCCACTGGTCTACCAGACATCACTGCTGCTCTTGCTGGTACGTACTGTACTGTACAGTAGCTGTCAATAAAAAGTTTGCGTTCCGTTTACATACAACGATCGTTCTATGGTGAGAAACGGCTCAGAAAACGGTGTGAAATTATTGCTACGTCAGCGTTTATACGCACCGTTTTTACAGTATACAAGCGTAGTAAAAACTTTTAACACTTATAGCGGATGCAGCCTATGTCCGACGCTGTTCTACCTGGGTTATGTTTTAGGCCCTGGATCTCTCTCCCTGCTGGTCTTTGTTCGATGTCCACAGCTTTCGCAGAACCGGAGATACAGTGACAATGCGATCGATCGCTTCCGAAAACCCCACCGACCAAGCGAAAGCTCTTGGAACTTGTACATCCCCCTGGCTGGTTTTTAAATATGCCTTATTGGAAGGCCTTAACTATACGCTGGCGTTTGTCCCTTGTCTGTAGCTTACTTGTAGCCGGAGATAAAGGTCGACGAACTTGGCCGCTTACTCACGACGGCGATAATTGCTGACTCAACAACCGTAGTACTGGCAGATTGCGTAAGAACAGTACTAGTGTCCAAGTCTGCCATCAAGGAGGTTGGGTTTAGGGGAGCCAAGATGAAAGGACAATGGGTCAGGGTTAGGGTTAGGGTAGGATAATGACACAAGCAATGACGAATAATAAATGAACAATGGCTCCAAGCCTTTGATGGCGAACTTGGACATGGCTGAAGAACGGAACGGACCGTAGAACGATCGTTGTATGAATACGGAATATAAACTTTTTATTGACTGCTATTGTATGTTCCACGCAATTTGGGGGGTTTGCGCAATCTCAAGATTGTGCTGCACATTCTCGGAATCCGGATATTGCGTACCAATCTCGAGATTGTGCAAAAATACGAGTGCACTATCTCCAGATTGCAACTGTGCCCAAGGCCTTCTCACACCAGCGTTTGTCGCTTGCAGTACTAATAGGACAAACGCGGAGTGAGAAGGTCTGGGGAACGTAGTACTGGAACGGTTAGATGGCATTCTACGGGGTCTTTAACCTATCTTCTGGCCATTTGCTACTTATTTTGCTACACTGTAACTGGGTATGTTGCCTTACGAGCTGTGCAAACACACACTTGTGATCATATGATTTTTATGTTGGTTCAGGTATCCCTCCGGCACTGCTGCAGTCTCCTGGTAAGGCTCCAACTGCTTTCTGTTGTTCGTACTGTACGTATTGATTCATGTTCTCCTCGCTCCGAGTGGAGAGACTTTGTTGTGGTTGGGTCAGTGGACCAAAGAGGCCAAAGTGGCCAAGTGACTTTTGGTATGGGATTTCTAACAATCATTTCAGAACTAAAATGCCAAAAAATCTATTTGGCATTTGTTTATTGCACTGACCTGTTTGGAGTGGGACAGTTTCATGCACCTAACACCTATTGTGCATCCCGTCCTTGAAGGGAAAGCTATGTTATGTAACGTGCTCACTCCCAACTTGCACGTACTCGTGCATGCACACACACACACGCTTGTACTCCTCCAGACGTGATGTGTTTTTGTGTTTTGTTTTGGGTGCACTTTAAATTAGCTGACGCTATTTGTATATCCAGTGCTTTGCATAGACAAGAAGAAAAAAGAAAAAGCATTGCGCATTCCATGGTGGTACACTGTGCATGTGTGATAAACCCTCGCAAGCATGTAGCATGCAACGAGGTACTCCCAAGAGCACCTCAAATGTGTGTTCAAGGACTATCGGGCAGTACTATAACTCTTGTTGCATGTAGCCTCGTTCCCAGGCCCCATCAGAAAATCGGAAAGGGGCCTGGTAGCACTTCCGTACAATTGCTGTCGACTATGCCTCACAAATTCAAGAGGAGCCAATCAGATTTCAGAACGAAACCACACGCAAACGTGATCTCTTCACATGAGACAAAGTGTTGACTAGTATCAAAACGGACCATGCAGATCGTTATAGAGCTTACTTTGCCACTCCAGACTGCGGCGTCCTCGTCTCTTTCCTTCGTGAAGAAGTGCTGTCGCGTTTGCGGGAGATGGCTGGACGATCGAAATCAGAGAGCGCTGTTTACGCTTTGGGTCATCGCGACAAACTTCCCGACCATCTATCAGCACTGGCTGGAGTCCCGATCAACCGATATAATGAAACAACGCTCTCTCGGGCTCCACGTTGGTCTTTGTGACGGTGATAGTCAGCTGATCTGATGTTTGAAATGAGGCATGTCCTACCGTAGCACGCATTTGATGACGTGTACAGCAGTGACAGATTTAACACGGAAGTGCTACCAGGCCCCTTTCCGATTTTTCGTATGGGGCCTGGGAATGAGGCTATGTTTCATGTGTTAGTTGCTATACCAGTGTTGTATGCAGCAGTACTATAACTCTTGTTGCATGTGTTTGTTGCTATGCCAGGGTTGCATGCATGACTAAACTCTTCAATCATTGTACATTCTGTGTTTAGCTATGGCCAACCTTCGAGCAGCCCTGGTTGCCCTGTCTGCTACTAATTCCAGTCCACTTGCAACAGGTGGCGGAGTGGGAATGCCAGGCTTGGTTGTGCTGGTATCCAACCTCAACGAAAAGGTTTGTGAGTACACGTAACTCGACTCCTGCTGTGTGTTCTTGACAGACTTGCTTGCGTCTGACATTCAGAATGGATCACAATATTTAGTCAGTCTGACAGTAGATAGTTTCTTCACATATATATTGGTTGAGAGACATGTCGCCGCGGTGTGCGTAATGATAGTAAATTGTTGGACTTCACACAGCAAGAGAACCTTTCTGACAACGTTTCGATCAGTCTGTGCTGATCTTCCTCAGGAACCTGAGGAAGATCAGCACAGACTGATCGAAACGTTGTCAGAAAAGTTTTCTTGCCGTGTGAAGTCTAACAATTTACAATCCGATAGTTTCTTGTTGCATGTTGTTCATTGCTTGTTCTCTTGATGCTTGCATCAACTTCTTCTAACAATCCTATACCCACTCTGTTTGTGTGTGTGTGAAAATCTTACTGATTTCCGCTCCGTTCATTCTCTCCTCTCCTCCACCTCTGGCCTGCTTTGGGCTGTTTCCATTCCTCTCCTGTGTCTTCCCTGCTCTGTGATCTGGGCTTGAACCTCTCCAAATCGCCTCTCAACTCAACTCTTCTCTCCTCAAGATGATTACTCCTCATGCTCTGTTCATTCTCTTTGGTATGTGCTTGCCACCTCTGTGTATGTCTGTATTGCTCTAAGCTATCTATCTATCTGTCTGTCTATCTATCTATCTACTGTGCTCTTCTCTCCAGATCTCTCTGCATGTCTCTCTGAGGCATGTATACGTGTGTGTCACTCCTGAGTAGAGAATGAGCCTTATTCCAGTGCTATAATATTTCCCTCACATTGCTAAGTTCAAAAGGATCTTCTGTGGAGGGTGGTGCTTAATGTAGTTCTGGTAAGTATCTGAGCCGCTATCTTGCGCTGTTGAGCCACACCCTCCACAGAAGTTCAGGGGTACAGATGTACTGTACTTTGAACTTTAGCAGTGTGAGCAGAATACAGAACGGAATAGTGTTCTTTTCTAATCGGGACTGTCACCTGTGTGTTTGTGTATAGTTGTGTGTCCAGGAGTTAAGGTTGTGGATCTTGTCTTGTCCATTGCACAAGTTGACTCATTATGAACTGGATTCTGCACAAGAAGATGTTGGATACATAGATGGCCATCTGGTCTATGCATGTGTTGAAGGCAATTGCTTATATAGTCTAATTAGCGGGGCGGGGCTATCCTGGGCTTTGTGAATGCTAAATAGGAACACAAAGGTACATTTTCTTGAAGACTTTCTCTTGGTCGGAAATTTGACACATTCCACGCACCTCTTGAAAAGCTAACAAACAAGGGGAAATGCCATTAACCAGCCTCAGTCCCATCCCAACCCTAAATTTTTCAAATGGGATGCGACTGAGGGTGGTTAATGGCATTTCCCCTTGTTTAGTAGCTTTTTGGAGAGGTGCATGGAATGCGACAGGCAATCACTAAAATCCTTTAGAATTTTTTTTGGCCCCTAGTACATAGTAGAAGACGGTTGGATAGTATAGATTTTGGAACTTCAAAGTCTCAAAGATTCTGACTACATGGTCATGATTCCATCGTCCACTGACTGAAATGTATGCTCACCCTGGTGGTGGAATTATGAGTGCTTTAGTCTTCCCGTTGGCCACTATTGCTTGAGCACCCGCTTCTTTGGCAATAATGTGGCTCTAAGGAAAGGTCTATGATGATTCTGACTACACCGTCGTGATCACCCCTCTCATACTTATGTGAATAAGATGAAACTCACCTTCTGTTGTGCTTTTGCTTAACTTTTGCTAGCATAGCTCCCTTCGACTTGACTGTCATTGGCAGCACGGACAGCATATGACATGTGCATTAATTGGAACCTGACCACAACCAATATAATGGCAGCCTTGGAATAGGGCTAGCTGTAAATTGTACATTTAGATGGTGGATACAGTCATGTATCCACACAGTGAGAACGAGACCTGAGGCATGATCCAGAAAGATGAACACCGACTATCAGGAGTGCGGTTCCACTCGTTTTTACTTAGCAAGGTGGCTGAGGTTTAATGCTGAAGCCCACAACTGACTTTAATTTCTTATCAATTCAGTTTTGAAGTACAATCAATCTCTACAGAGGTGAGAATCCATCCGATGGTGTACAGGGTGGATCGTCTGCTGTTACAGATGGTTTAAGAGATGAACCTTCACTGTACCCATTCCTTCGTGCTTCTTAGTGACTCCAGCTATTGTGCAGCTATCCAATGATGGTTACCCAGTGCTCAGAACTCATCAACTACGTATTCCATATGATTTTTTCATTTCCTGTCTCCAGCTTTTCTTTATAACCAATGCCGTCTTCAGTGATGCTAATTTCATTTCCACTTTCCGGTCCATTACCACCTTCGTTTTCAGTTTCACCTTTTCGGTATGTCCATCAGATGGTACGTATGTACATGTAGTTTGAGTATTTCATAGTCATCTTGGGCTACCAGTTGGTACTTTCCACGAAAGATGCCAAGCCAATAATGTGCATCCCATAGCATACTGTAGCATACACGACTTGCTGCTTTGTCATTCTTCCTGCTTGCCCCTTCTTGTGCTCCGTCTCAGTGGTTTTTGTCTGGATCTCTTGGTCCTTCACTTCCATGTGCACACCGAAGCAATTTGCCAAAAGCAGTCCCCCCCCCAAAACAACAGGCTGGATGGTTATACTTGGTACTATCCCACGAAATCTAGCACTAACTTATAGCTACAGTATGCCACCTCATTTCTTGGGGGTTGGCGTCTCTAACTTGCAGTGTAAAGCACGAAGGTGCCATGAGAGCCCATTCTGATAACTGAAAAATGAAGGCGAAAATTTTTCCACACTTCGCTTGAACTGATCAACACTATGTGCCTCTATACACTACCTTCGGCAGCGTGCAATTTTGCTATTAGCCCCCCCCCCCCCCCCCCCCCCCCCCCCCCCCCCCCACACACACACACACACACTTTTTGGTAGCTGTCTCAGCCCCTGTTACACCACCAGTATGAGCAACTGGATGAAATGAACCAACTTTGTAGGTTACAGTTTGCACTACATTCATTGGGCATTAACAGAGGTTCACGTAACATAGCTTTCTTAGCATATATTAATTACCTTCTGGTTCAGCAGCAAAAGCAAGAGTGAAGAAATTGAAAGGGTTTTTGGCTCCTTGTAGATTGACTCTGTGCTCAAGTTCAAAAGGTTTTCTGCACTCCATACATTTCACCAGGAGCTGACAACAGGGTATTCGACGCCGCGGCCTTTCCTTCTGACTTGTGTTGGTGCTTTCTAGCCTTGTTCCCAGCCCCCGCACTCACTGCAGTGAAATGCGTCTGTACGGTTGCTCTTGCTGTGAAAAGAGCAGCTAGTGTCTTGTGTATTTTGGTGTGGTGATGTGTACTGTGTTCTGAAGTCCATCTTGTCGATGTACTGGATACTACGATGACTGTTGAGCCAACTCTAGTGACAGCTGCTATGAATCAGTATGACCCAACCTTCCACTATACTGCTGTAACTAATTGTTTTTTCTAATTATGTTTAACCCCTTACTAGGTGTGTATGGTGACGTGGTGAGAGTGAAGATCCTTTACAACAAGAGGGACTCGGCTCTCATCCAGTTTAAGGAACCACAGCATGCCCAAACAGGTACATCTCCATGCAGTACTCGCTCACATGAAGGATTTTTATGGCCGTGAGTACATCAGGTGGTCATGTGTCTTGCTGTGAGCGAAAGTGAGAAAGAGAGGACTGATCTCAGCCTTCTCTTTCCCACCCTAGTGGTGATGTATGTCCTCCTGTATCACCATGGCAATGTGTGTCCTCCTGTATCACCATGGCGATGTTATGTCCTCCTGTATTACCATGGCGATGTATGTCCTCCTGTATCACCATGGCGATGTTATGTCCTCCTGTATCACCATGGCGATGTATGTCCTCCTGTATCACCATGGCAATGTATGTCCTCCTGTATTACCATGGCAATGTATGTCCTCCTGTATCACCATGGCAATGTATGTCCTCCTGTATCACCATGACCTCTGAGCTATATACCAACATGCTGGTTTTATTTTGTCTGTTGTAGTTCTTCACTGTTACATACATATATATTATTTACCAGGTACTGGGAAATATCACGAGTCTGTTGCCGTATTGCATGAGTGCCGCAAGCACGAGTGACAATACGGCAACAGACGAGTGATGTTTCCCAGTACGCGGTAAATAATGTATTTATCCTACAGCTATTGTAGCTAGTTGCCAGCCCCGACGCTAAGGCGCCAGTACTTGTCGCTTTAGTAGTACTTGGCAACGCTCGTTCTTGCTTCAACACCAACAAGACACTGCCGTTTTAGGACCATCTTTGAGCGACTTACCAGCACAGAACTCCTTTGACGACGAACGTCGATTTCTCTGAGTCCGGTACCGGTACCTGGTTCCAGCGCTATATTATACACCGTATACGCATACCTACCTGGTGACTCGCACGTGCAGCTCCTATGTCTACGTACTGTTTACATGAAAACACGACTAGTGTAAACTTCATACCCTCAGGAAGAGTGGAATACGGGGAGTGTAATACGGCCCCATATTCCACTGTTGCTCTCCATACATTTTCAATGGAGCAAGTCTACAGCTGTGGGATATACATGCTTAATCCCACCAACAAAACATGTTCTATCTGTGTTTGTTGGACATGTATGAAAAATATATATTATGTCCTTCAAGAGCCTCAAGCCTGCTCACCACCGGGACAAGTCGGTGATAAGTTTGTATACTTTTTCTTTCTATCTGCAGCTATCAACAACCTGAATGGGGTCATCCTCTACGGGCAGAAGATCCATGTCACTCTCTCCAAGCACGCACAAGTCCAGATGCCTCAAGCAGGGAGCAATGTGCGTTCAGCTACAAAGCACCTTGTTTTTATGATGTAGGCATTAGCAATCTGTATTGGTGCTGATGTTTATGAAACCTTGCACCGTTCATACAAGACATTCTTATCACAGCTTGGAGCTTTCACCGCTTGGGGCTTATTTAAACAGCACCGGACTCACCGCTCTCTCTCTCTCGTTGACTGGCTTGTATAAGCCATCTCTTTCGGACAGGATGGCAAGCTGCTGACAATGTTAGAGAGCAAATTCCGAAATATTTGGGAATTCCCTTGCCGAAATTAGAGACAATTATTCCCATTTGCATGAAGGGGTGCCGAATAATTAGGGATGCCGAATTTTAGAGTGTGTGCCGTACTGCAGTTTACAACAGCATATGCCAACGGTTCCAGAATGTGCATGTATGCGTACACAATCTCAAGATTTATATATTCAAGATTCTCAGTTTGCAGTCTTGAGGTAGCCTCGTTCCCACTGCAGGCCCTGCCCAGCTTTCATCACTTATTTTTGTTCGCTCGTAGGAGAGCCTGGGAATGAGGCTAGTCTTGAGGTGGTGACAATTCCCAATATGTGTGGTACATATTCATCTCAGTCCTGAACTTCTGATGGCGCAAATGAGCTGTTCACCCTGTAGAGTTTCACACTGCCTTGGAATAATATATCTAAAGACCTGATTGAAGTAATGGTTAGATCATCAGGCATGAACGAACACATGAATGTTTTTTCTAATGCAGGAAGATGGGCTGACTGAAGACTACACCAGTTCACCCCTACATAGGTTCAAGGTACGTACAAGAGATCTCATCGTGTGATTGAGTTAGCAGTTATGGTACCAGAGGGCTGGTTTGTATGATGTAATGCAAAGTTGTTCCACCTCGTGGAAAGGGGCTACATGTACCTACTGTAAGAGCTGATGCATCCTGAAGAGTATCTTCCATGAAGTCTTCGAGTGAATTACTCTACTACTTGTACCCACGCATACATGAGTAGTTATGTGTGCGACCGTGTAGCCTCACCAAAATTGCATGCGTGTCAGCCACACTTGTCTTTTCACAGTTCGAGGGGCAACCACACTCCTGGTAGCCGCATTGCAACCGGTTGCAACTCGCTGGTTGCGCAAGCTAGGTATTGCAGCTCATTCCAATTAATGCACATGTTACGTGAAGACCACACTCAGGCTCGGTCGATCGATCGATTGAGTCAGCAATGGCGTCCAAAGGGAAGACAAGAACTTACTACAGTGCTCACAACTTCGCCAGCGCGGTGAGTTTTGGCATGTGAGTGTCAGTGAACGACAGCGATCACACCTGTGTGGTCAGAATGTTTGTGGGGCCTTCGTAAGAGCTGTACTGGCGAAGAATTTCGAAAAGAGCAATCAAGCAATGGCGGCCGACCGCACTACATAAGCGCTTGTATCTCATCAGAATCTTTGTATGCCATTCCTATAACTCGAACAAATTATTATTATTTACGCAGCACAATTTTCCCCCAACCAGGAGTGTTGCTATGTAGACAGTTGTGAAGTTGACATAAGCTATGGAGAGAGAGAATGAATCTACAGTCGAATGCATTTCACCATTCAAGTCCTGGGTGACAATGTGTTGAGAGGTAATTTGCTGCAAGCTGTGGTGGTGGATAGTATTTGCTCAGGCAATGTGCTTGTACAGTCAATCCACCCAGGCCCACAATCCCATCCGCAAAGGATCTCCACTTATCCTAGCCAGTGTAACAAACTGTTAGAGAAACACAGCTAGAGTCAGCAGAGGTCTACAGCCTGTGCTGCTATATTATATATACATGTATGTAGACTTGCTTCTGCTCCTCTTCCGTGGGTCTGGTGGCTCAGTGGTAAGAGCGTTCATGGGGTCTTTAGGGTCAAATCCCAAATATTTTTTTTCCTGTGGATTCATTGTCTCTCTCCAAACAGTAGCTTACTTGACACTCGGGTCTTGTGAGCAGATGCCCTGTGGTGCATCCGGGCACACGTAAACTGTTACTGTGGTACTCTAAACAGTCTTCAAGTGTCACACACCACCTAGTCTACCCTCCCTCTCCCCCAAAAAACCAAGGGAAGGAGAGGGAAGGTCTAGCAGATCCAACACCTTTCCTTGTTGATGCTGTTACAGTACTAATTGCATTAACGATTTCTAATTGATCGATATGAACAACATAACTAAGCAGTGGTGCACGAAGGGATAGTCGTATGTACCGAATAACTGTGAGGAAGGAGGAGGCAAATCAGTAACAACAGGGTAGCTCGGAGCTGGGACGACAGTTGGAGATCGAGGTAGGTGAAGCTTTGCACACGGATTGCCCAATATTGAGTGTGCAGTCTGGTTTCCTCATCCAGCAACCAACATAAAGCAGCAGCTGACAGAGCAGTTGGCGCACTGCCAGAGCGCGGTGGGTGGAGCTCAGACCACGGCAGCTGGCGCACTACCAGAGTGCCTGCTGGCGGTGGGTGGAGCTCAGACCACGGCAGCTGGCGCACTACCAGAGTGCCTGCTGGCGGTGGGTGGAGCTCAGACCACGGCAGCTGGCGCACTACCAGAGTGCCTGCTGGCGGTGGATGGAGCTCAGACCACGGAGATCCATGCTGAGGTAGCCAAGCGATCTATACCGGTACGGACAGTCACTTCGATGCCTTCTGGTTTAACCTTTTCCTCGTACAGTAGCTTGCTCATCAACACCATAATGGCTCTCATCCGTACTAGCTTTCTCTCGTTTGAGACCGCAGAGCTATGACGTATTCACTGGCACAGTGCAAGCAGATTGGTCAGTTCGAATCCAATTTCGTGCGGGTTGTGCTAGACCCTCCCTCTCCTCCATTTCCTTGCCTTCATTTTGGGGGGGAGAGGAAGGGTCTAACAGCTAGACTACATACCACCCGGCTGTAGTAGAACATGTCCACAATGGTTATTGCCTGAAACACACTCGACTTGTCCAGACATAATTTGTTTGACTGCTGTATGCTGTTTGTATCTTTCTACAGAAACCTGGCTCAAAGAACTACCAGAACATTTTTGCTCCTAGTGCCACACTGCATCTATCAAACATTCCGTAAGTAAGAGTATGTCCGCCTTCAGTTCCTACTGAAGGAAGTTGGCTTCTGAATAGCGCCAGGAGCGTATGAGCTATGAGCCTATATACCGTCATAGCCTACTGCATGGGTGTATCAAAGTACTGCTGTAGGATAGTGATTCCCATTTTTTTGGTGCCAAAATTGACACAGTTTGGAACCATTCTTGACCAGTTATGGTACATTGGTGGATGTGTCATTTCTTCCAACATTGGTATTGGGAACAGAGAATGGTGCACTGGGTATACGATTGAGATATGAAGCTGGGGGTTGTGCCATTGTGGTCAGCATAAAAAGAGCTTTGAAATGATGTTCTTATGAAAGGACTCCCGGCATGGGTCCTCTTGATATACAGATTCCACATATGACCTGCGTACTACATCTACTCGGGAAAACAAAAAGGTGTGACTAGCCTGAGCGTTCGCTCGTGAATTGTCACTTGAATCCACCATGTGTATATTATAAAACTTGTTTTCAAGACTCACAATTGTTCATTGTGGTCTTCCAAGGACTCCTCGCTGTCATACTGAGCAGCATCCAGCAAGATCAAAAACGGCATGCGTGTGCATAGCCAATAATTCGATTACCAAAACCATGCATACACTCTCCCCGTTTTATGTACAGTATGTAACAAAAAGCTGGGGAGGAGCCTGGAACTATACCCAACTTCGTATTTTATACGTACTAGTGGAGACCTATTTTGGGGGACCAAATTAGGTTTCCGAGTCCCACTATGTACATGTACGTATGCATCAACATTTTGTAGGGTTACTTTCATTGTTCTGTTCTCTTTTCATAGGGATGTTGTAGATGAAGAGTACATCAAGACTCTGTTTGCGTCAACTGGAGGTGCTGTCCAGAACTTCAGATTCTTTCAGTGAGTGGAGCCGGATATTATGTACATCCAATTGCAAGTGGCTACTGCCATCATACAATACATGTGTGAAGGTGAAGTACTACACTCATAATGATGTACCTATACACACTGTATGTGAGTGTTGCCATACAGAGAATTTATGTGGAAGTTACTATGGATATTGTAGTCCCTGATAGAAACTAAACCTAAAATTTATTTCTCGAGAATCATGCTGAGAGCTGATCTGTGAAAGTGGCTTCTACTTACATGCTGTGTTCTTAGTACAGGCCTACAGGCCTAGGGGGAGTACTGTGCCTTTGGGCTTCTAGTGTTCTTTTGACACTGGAATGTACCTCTGCCCTTTGGAACCACTTCAGTTGGGGTGGCACCACTTGAAGTACTTAGTAGGGGTGGCACACTTCAGGTACTTGAGTGGGGGTGGCACACTTCAGGTACTTGAGTGGGGGTGGCTTGAGTTGAGAACAGCTGGTGTTTACATACCAGTGTTACCACAGCTCTGTCAAGACCACTCTGCCCTACACTGTGATGAATGCCTTCAAGAAATTACTTTTCTCTGCCCAATAAGATTCTGAGTGTGTCTGTCTGTCTGTCTGTCTGTCTGTCTGTCTGTCTGTCTGTCTGTGAGTGACCAAAGTCGTGGGTTCGGGGGGTGCTTGTGATGCACGACCTTCGTGCTTACTTTGTACTGTGTGACTAACGGGAGTGGGACGGGATTATACCAGTGTCCCATGTGACCTTCGTATACTTACTGATGTATTCGCGAAATGTTTGGACAAAGTCACCAGAGACACATGCTGTTGGTGCATCAGAGACTATGCCGGACTCGTGCAGACGCTGAGGGAGGTGAGACCTCTGTCTGTTTGTGCTCTTGCCTCCCTCATGGCATTAGCATAGCCTACAACAGTTCTCTCTTCGGAGGTCTCACTAGCTCTCGCATCCCTCACTGTGTCTGTGCAAGTCCTCCATTGCTCTGATGCACTGACAGCCTTGTGCAATATATAGCATCTCTGACAGAGATCATTAGTACTGGGTCCAGGCTACAATAAGTACAAAGGTTGCAGAGTACAAAACATGATGAAGGTGCCAATTTAGAAGCTCATAATGCAAATTTGGCAAAGGAAAGGCTTGAAGGTGAATCCACAATGAAAAAAATGGACGTAGCCAGCGTTACAACTTAAAAGTCATCTACCTATTAGTCTATTAGATCACCATACTGCTCTGGTTATAAGCTCCTAACTGTAAGTGGTAGGGAGTTATGCATGTCAGTAAGCGTGACCAATCTACATCTACTCTATATTATCGGAACCTTTCTTCTGAGAATCAGGAAGCATCTTCCGAAGATGTTGAAGGCTTCTGAAGAAGAGCTCTGGCTTTGTAGTTTGTACATACCTAAAAACAGTGCAGTTTATCTTCCAGAACTTCGTTTAGGTCTTCCGGAGCTGCATTTGTCGTATAAATCTGGCACCATGACAGAAATGGTTCCACCAACACGGATCAGACATGTACCATTCTTAATTCGCTGTAAGTCTAACTGTCTCGGTGATATTCATATTTCATTCTCTCTGTCCTCAGGAATGACCACAGAATGGCACTAATTCAAATGACTTCCACTGAGGAGGCTGTTGCATCGCTGATTGTGAGTTCCATAGAGTAGACAGAAAACCCAAAAGTACATTACCATAGTCTCGTGAAGGATCCCCCCCACTTTTGGCTCAATATCCTGTATGAGGTCAAGTTTACTCGAATGGGCACCCACCTTGTGCTAGCCTTGTGCTTCGTGTGACAGAAGTGCTATGCATATCTGAGGTGTATAAAAATACTTTGTTTTCAGAAAGTCTCTGTGAGTCCGTGTTCAGTGAGTGTGTGTATCCGTGTCGTGTGTCTATGGTGTGTGTGTGTTGGCTTGCCCGTAAAGTCAAAGCACTTGATTGTAGTGAAGACAACGTGGTGGTCACAGTGACATCCCTAAACTTGACAGTGAGCATGAAGAACAAGATGACAGTGCTAGTGACTCCAGTGATGTAGATGACATGGCTCTGATGCATGCACGCTTGCTGCTACGCAACCAGTGGTGGGCGCTCTTTCGGGTTGAGTACGAAAACATTCGAAAGAGTGCCCCCACCCCCTGTTCGGTGAGCATGTATGGTACACCACCCATGGCGTTCATTTTAGGGCGATGGTACAGTCTTTCAAAGCCTTCCATCCTCAGCATACTGGGATTTCCCCGTTTGCTGTACGAGGACAAACATTGGGCAATCTGACTGGAAGGAAACAGGAAATAAGACTTCTGTATTGGCAATAATGAAAAGGCTTCTAATAACAGTATAACGTAACTGCCATGGAATACCGGAACTGCCATGGAATACCGGGTGATTTAAGTTATTTTACAGAGGAGGTTGGCCAAGGTTGACCTTTTCTAATCAGGTCTCGTTAAAGTCATATGAAACTGATACTATGGATTACGTAATGCATGTTAAGTACAGTACTTTCCATAGACATTGTTTCGACAGTTTTCACCATCACGCCCCAGCTCAATCAACTGGAATATTGACTTTCAGGGAAGCGTAGGCATCTGTTGTCGTTATAAAAGGCTGAGCCCTTCAAGATTCAGCTGTGGCATGGTAGAAACGAGTTGAAGTAGTCTCCCTGGCCAGATGGTCCCCACGTGTGCCGCTAACATCTGGCCCACGAGACTCGAGTGGAGGTTCGGTGCTGTCTCATTGATTTTGCAAAGTGCGTTCAACAATTGCCAACTGGGAACACTCCATAGCAGCCCCAGAAGCGGTGTTCTATTCGTATGGCTATCTGCAATAACTTTTAATAACCGACCACTTGTTACATGACAGAAAGTCAATAATTACTCGTGACATATGCGGTGGCCAACCTCCTCTGGTTGTTTTATAGTCCACTTTTGTAGTTCTATGTGATTCACAGTTAAAGTTTAATGTTTTAGCTATTGTATTGTTATCCACACAGGCCATGCACAACTACAAAATCAGTGAAACAAATCATCTTCGAGTGTCGTTTTCTAAGAGCCCTATTTCTTGAGTTGAACGTTCTTTGCAAGGTAGCAGCTACGCACTCAATGCAATGCTTCATTTTCCTAGGATGTTTCAGTTGTGTCAATGATAAGTCAATCTAGAGTTAACTGCTACTGTACATTTTTCTGTTGTGTGTGTAATACTTCTCTCCTTCGTGTTAGAAATGTTTTGCATGTCATCATGATCATTAGCATGGTAAAGATGTACACTGGCCTACTTAGCCTCATTCCCAGGCCCCGCCCAGCTTTTCGTCACTTGCGGTACGGAAAAGCGGGGAGAGCCTGGTATATTTCCTCACATGAGCATTACATAATTGACAAAATTTCAGAACAAAAAAGCAAAGTTTTGCGTATTGTTCAACCAACTACACGTTCAATGCGGTGTGTATGACAGTCTCCCCCCGCTAGCTAGATACGTGTGGTAAGTTACCTGGTACCTCAGCTCTCTTGGTGTTCTGAACCCCAGTTTGCCCACGTTCAAGTCCTTTCTACCACCTTTCTACCCTCGATGTCATGCATGTGAGGAAACATACCAGGCCGGCCCTTTGCGTTCGACGTTCTTTCGTGCATGCAACCGAAAGCGGCAAGCGGGCTTGGGAACGAGGCTAAAATACTAGAGTGCAATCTCTGCATGTAAGACGGTAACTGCAATCCAACGTAGCAATCTGAAGTTAAGCACATTCCGGAATCTTGAGACAATACAGCTGGTAGCCTCGTACAGCTGGTAGCTCCGGATTCAGGAGTCTGCAGATTAGGTCATGTAAACAGATTGTGGTAAGTCAGGGCTGAATTCAACAAGGATTGTCACATTTAAGTCTCTACTGTAAGGAGCAATCATGCCCAGTCCGGGATATGGATGGCTATATTCCACGCTTACCTACTGCTGCAAACAGCTTTAAGAAGTGGCAGAGCATGTACTATTACCATAGATAATAGAATACTTACGTGAGTATTCTATTATCTATGCTATTACACCTTGCATATAAATTCTTATGGGTATCATTTGACTGCTACAGGGTGCAATGGATGTTAAACAAGGATTGTCACACTTGCAACAATAGCAAAGGCTAACTATACTACAAGCTATAACTTATAGCGTATTAATAGATCTATTATAACCACCCTTATAGTATAATGGTGTTCTAAACTAGCTTATACTGTGCTTTTTTCACAGTGGCCTGACGAGAAAGCTAAACATCTAGGTTTTGAAATGTATATAAGGAGTGTGCATATAGCATTTCAAAAATCAGTGTATGCTAATAATGTTGTACTGGGATACTGCAATGTAGAGTAGCTTGTAATAATACGGCGATGTGACCTAAAAGAATAGCTATAAAGGTTATCCCTCAGTGAGTGGTAGCTATCTCTGCTAATGTATCACGCAGCTACACCCCACCCCTCACTGCATGAGTCTGGTGTCACCTCTGACTCACTTAATTGTGTGATAGCTTCTCTGGTGAAGAGCATTAGCACACTGGCATGCATGGGTCCCACATTACTGTGTTGCAAATATGGAAGGCACTGCATGAACTCTCAACCTTCAGATAGAAATGCGCTGACTCTGCATGAGGTCCAACAAGGTTCTGCAAACCTGAAATCAAAGTCATGTATATAATTATTGGTATGAAGATCACACGAGTCATTAATCTAGTCGATCCTTCACATTGAACACATGCATCTCACACACACACACACAATAATTATATTAAAGGATGTTATCTACAATCACTTTTCTTGGTTGAATATGCTGCAGCAATTAAAAACCACTAAATACGACATATCCACATCTTGCATACACTGATAAATTATGATTTCAGCCCACCCGGCTATGATCAGTATGGTGGGTCGGATGCTACTTCTTAGGCTCTTACGTAGTAACAAATTGGCTTTATTCCTACTATGGTATGTGTGATGTGCTTTGTTGTGGTTGATCGTGCAGCATGCATGATCTCACTTCCTTCATATGCTGCCTACATAGTTATGATGTATAATACTCTCACATTATATAACCGAGTGAAAGTACCAGTCCTTCGATTTGTTGGCTGCTATGTTACAAAACAAGCAGCTGTATAATAGCTACTGCAGTTACGATAGGAAGTACAGCAGTAGATTTTACACAGAGTGACGGTTGCACAACTACCGGTACAACTCCCGTTTTTGGTTGGATTGACAGTGCTTGAATGACCGGCAGGTCACCAGTATTGGTACGTGAAAGTCATCCAAAAGAGGTACATGTACTAAATTAACAGGTAGAAAAAAATAAAGACGGTGGTGCATGTGTGTCTGGCCAGCATTAGCTAATTTGAATTCTGTGTATGTGTTGTTCTGAAGCATTTCTGGAACACGGCAAAGGAACTCACCTTTTAATTTTACACTGCATGGAGGTAGCTGGTATCGGGACTGATACCAATACCAGTATCGGTGTTGAGACTTAGTAGCCTCGTTCCCAGGCCTGATACACCTCCAGTTATTGATTGATATATCTGAATAGAGTGGGCTAACCTACACCCACCTTAGAGAATGTATATATGCCAACAGTTGCATGTTAACTTAACTATACAGCCCCTTCAACAAACAATAGTATATGATTGGCATGCCTCACATAACATTAGCATGAAAAGCTGATTTTGATAGGCCTTGGCGAATTATTCTCAAAAATTGTCCAATTATGCTATGCTCCAATGCTCTTAAACTGATTTAATTATGCTTTAAAATCGGTTGTTATGCTCACATTACATGCTTGTTGATAATGTCATTCATGAGCACATGTGGCCTATATTATGCAAACTCCGAACTAAGCTGCCAGTGTTACTAAATAATTTCCACGTACTATTATGCTTGAGCATAATTCGCCAAGGCTTAATCCTTGAATGGTGTGGCTCAATTTCTCAATTTACCTTCAGGATGTAAGTCGTGCTACAAACTATAAAATTAATGCTCTATTGCACAGGGGTGTTCCTGAAACTTACTTAAGGAAGTATGCACTAATATGGCTGTACTGTATGTGGGTGTGCTGCCTTGGGCTGCAGGGATAACACCCCTGAATCTCCAGAGTCAGGGTGCGGTCCATGCAGCCTAACACTGCAGGAACTAAACTCACCAAACACAAGTTATTATTATATCACAATAGTAGCTGTAGACTGTGCATTCATTCATTCATCAACAGATTTTTTTCTATAAAAGTTTGCACATACAGTACTGGGCATACAATAGCGTAATCAAGTGCATACCCAAAATGACTATGGCTACAATAATTATTAATCTCTTTGCCTTTTACAGGGAGATACAACCCATTCACAATGAGTGCTTTGTTGCTGCTTGTTTTCAGTGCAGTAGTCATTTCAACAGGCTGCTTTGCTGAGCATGTATACTACGTGACTCCAAGTTTGAACAAAGCATGCCCGTCCACAGTTAGCTCTGAGACTTGTCAAACACTCGGTCATTATGTCAACAAGTCTGATGACTACTTCCAGTCAGACACAACGTTCTTCTTCCTTAGTGGTATCCACTGGCTTAATGTAGAGGAACTGGTAACAATCAAGGGAATCACAGGACTCCGAATGATTGGCGACAGCCAGTTGGTACCGTCATCACAGAGTTTTCTCCCAATGGAACCATCTACTGTAATATCTTGCAATTCAAGTGGTGGTGGATTTGTGTTTGGGATTGTGGAGTCCTTGCTGATAGCAAATCTCTCCTTCATGCACTGTGGTGCGGACGTATCTAAGGTTGTTCATCAGTTTCCATATGTTCCACAGCAAGCTGATCTTCACAATCTCACCGTTGCATTGGGTTTTTTTCTAGTAGAGGATCTAGACCTGTTTGGTGTGCTGGTACAGAACAACACCGGTTATGGACTAGCTGCCTTGAACTTGCTTGGAAATTCTAGCATAACAAGATCAGCTTTTATTTTCAATGAAGGAGATACATTCCACCCAGGTGGAAATGCACTACTCTACTTCATGCTTATGTTTAATGAGCTACAATGTTCACAGTTTCCTGAGGTGAATCTTGCTATCACATCTTCAAAATTTATGTATGGAAAAACTCCTCAATATGCCAGCCTACCACCATTACCTCCAGGCCTCCATATTGTGCTTGACCGGCAATGTTTTCAAGTGAGTATTCAACTAAAAGATTCAATCTTGTCAAAAAACCAAAACAATGAAAGTGCTGCAGCATATCATGGAGCAAACCTCGCCGTTGATACTATTCACCCTAAAGGTAACTCTGGTTTTCACAACATTGTAATAGACAACTGTCATATTGAAGGAGGAAGGGCACTTCTCGGTGGGGGTATGTCCCTATACGCAGCTGAATCTTGGGAGCTAAGACCAACAGAGGTTTCCTGCACTGTAAATTATACCAATCAAGCAGGTAGTGTGCACATTTTAAACACAGAAATTGTGAGAAATGCGGCAGTAGATGCTGCTGCTGGAGTGGGAATTGTTTTAAACCTATGTCACAGGTATTCCATAAAGATCAAAAATGTGACAATGGATGGCAACGTTTTAAGTCCAAAAGTTGGTGGAAGTACAAAAGGATCGTGGCAACAATTTGCAGCCGCCATTGGAGCTGGAAATCTGGGCATTATAGTCGCTCCAGCCACACCTTACCATTCAATCAGTATTGAAAACAGTACTTTCAGATCTGGAGTATCTCGATATGGAGGAGCCATAGTCATTTACACACTGTTCCCTCCATGTGTATACAGAGCAAGGCAATTTTCTAGTTTGGACATGATATCACTCTCAAACGTCACATTTACAAATAATACTGCTGACTTTGGAGGAGCTTTGTGGATAGACTTGGGGACGCAGAGAGATCCAAGCACTGTCTCCTTATATAACTGCCAAGCTCCTCCAGTCTCTGTTGTGAGAGTACAGAAATGCACATTTGCAAACAACACCGGCTACCTTGGATCAGCACTCGCAGTTACATCTGAAGGATCCTACGGTACCTTCACAGACCTTATCACTGCTGGTCATGTCCACCTTATCATTCAAGATACTTCATTTCGTGACCATCAAACACCAAACAAGAGCACAGTCCTCCCGATATTGAACTATAAGTTGACCAATGCCACTGTAACTCGTGCTACCGTGTATTTGCATAGCATAAGGAATGCCACCTTTGCAAGCTGCCAATTCGAAAACAACACTAGTACCGGACTACTGGCAGAGAAATCCAATGTGTTCTTTGAAGGTGAGAACATCTTCAAGAACAACAGTGGAGTGAGGGGTGGAGGTCTTATTCTGTTGTACTCGTACCTTTACCCCAAGCTAAATGCAAAGATCTCCTTCATAAACAACAGAGCCAGTGAGGTAGGCGGAGCCATGTATATCAAAGAGGAGTTATCCCCCTACGGTAACTACCCCTGCCCACTACAGCCGGATGTTCCTTTGGGCATGCCATACAATGAAACTGGCATTGTGTTTGAATTCAAGAACAATACAGCTAGTGATGCTGGTGCATCAATTTATGGAGGATATTTTGACACCTGCAACCCCAGCACATACAAACTTCCAACTTGGCCTATACATGCAAATCCATCAGATACTATCACATATGATGAAATCTTTGACTTCACCAATAAGCCCGGAAAGTCGGACATATCTTCTGATCCAATTGGTGTATGCTTCTGTGATGGAACTCTGCAGAACTGTGCTTACAAACAGAGAACTGTGGCAACTTTCCCAGGTGCTCACTTTAATGTCACAGTAGTCACCGTTGGTCAAAGAAACGGGCCTGTCAGAGGAATTGTAAGAGCAAACTTTCATGACTCAGCTCAGCTGCATTCTCTTGGGAATTTGCAGGATTCACAGTCAGTCAGTGGGTATTGCACCAATTTAAGCTATGCTGTATTCTCGAGCAACAATGTAGAGTACTTGAAGCTGACAATTGAAAACCCCTCGGAACTGTTTGACTACTTATATCAACCTCCCATACTCACCATCCAACTCTCTCCTTGTCCGCTGGGCTTCACACCACGAGGCTTTCCTCCAAAATGTGGATGCGAATTCATTCTTGAAGATGCAGGACTAAGTTGTGACATAAACACACAAAGAGTTCATCGTCCGGCAGGAATTTGGATCGGGTATTCAAACACAGATATTACTACTCATGTAAATCAAAGTGGAAGGATTGCTATCCACAAGCACTGTCCATTCGACTACTGCATTCAAAGAGACAATGATATACATCTAGAAACTTCAGATGAGCAATGTGAATTCAATCGTTCGGCAGTATTATGTGGACAGTGCAAACAAGGATTTAGCCTCGTGTTGGGATCAAACAGATGCAGAAAATGTGAAAACACGTATCTCTCACTACTTCTAGCATTTGGAGTAGCTGGTTTGGCGCTAGTAGCTCTCCTAATTGTGTGTAACTTGACAGTGGCTGAAGGAACACTAAGCGGCCTTATTTTTTATGCCAATATTGTACAAGGAAATCGCTCGTCCTTCCTACCTTGCCAAGTAAGCAATACTGGCGACAAAATTCTCAGAGACATAGTATGTAAGCTTCCCTACTTCACATCGTGGCTGAGTTTGAATTTAGGAATTGAAACTTGCTTCTATGACGGAATGAACATGTACTCAAAAGCCTGGCTCCAGTTTGTGTTCCCAGTTTATGTGTGGATGATTGTTGCTCTGATCATTATAGCAAGTCATTATAACACGAAGGCATCTCGTCTGTTTGGAAGGAATTCCACCAAAGTACTTGCAACTCTGTTCTTGCTCTCGTATGCAAAGATACTTAATGCTGTCTTCACGGCCCTCTCATTTACCTTTCTGGATTATTCTGACGATAGACAGATTGTGTGGCTCCCTGACGGCAATATAAACTACTTAAGAGGAAAACACATTGCTCTCTTTATACTAGCAGTCATCTTTGCTTTAGCTTTCTTAGTTCCCTACACCGTCATTGTGCTTTCCATCCAGTGCTTGCAGAAGAGGTCTTGGTATCGTCCTCTGGGGTGGGTTAGGAGGCTAAAGCCACTACTTGATGCCTACACTGGTCCATATAAGGATAGGTACCATTTCTGGACAGGGCTGCTGTTGCTTGTTCGCTTCATACTTTTTCTATTTGGTGCACTGGGTGATGCTTCCTTTAATGTTCTCCTCACAGGAGTAGCTGCCTCTTTCTTGCTAGTGTTGCAATGGGCATTCCTGGGTATCTACCGGAGTTGGCTTCTCGATGTACTTGAAGGTTCATTTCTTGTCAACATAGCCATTCTTTCAGCTGCAACATTGTATACTGGAACTGGAAATGGGGATCAGACTATCGTTGCATTCATATCAATGGCCGTTTCATGTGGAACAATGGTAGGAATTGTGATATATCATGTTGGTGTTCGAATCTGGAATTTAAGATGCAGAAGAAACTATTATCGTGAAATGAAGGTAGTAGTTACCAATGCACAAGAAGAGGATGACAGCAGTAGTGAAGACACTGATCAACCTTCAGAAATACAGCCACTCCGTCTGACTAGAGACAGGGATGATCCTGAAGGGGGATTCATTTTTGTCCCATTGCATGATTAGGAAACCTTCCAAGTTGTGGAATCATTGTATGTAGCTAGCTATACTGAAGAAATTTAGCCTCGTTTCCAGGCCTCCACGCCCAGCTTTTGTCGCTGGCGTGGAGGCCTGGGAACAAGTAAATACATCTGAATGTTTAATACATTAACCTATTATGTAATAATTCAGAAGAAGTTTCAATGTTGTTATACTAGGATCTATAGCTACTACTGACAGAGCTTAATTGTCCCAAGATCTAGATCATTAAATTTTGTTGGTTAAATAGTATGACAATATGACTATCATGGAGTGTATGTTATCCCTGGGGGCATTCATAATGGTAGTGTACAGCTATACCTCTGGCTTCTGCCAATGGCCACTTCATAAACACACGGCTAGAACAGAGGAGGGAGGACATGATCACGTGATGCACTTTTAATTGCAAATCAGTGAGCTCGTAAGTATAGGCTGTACACTTGCACTGCAAAGTCGATTTAGTTATAAGGCGCCCTCTGCCAATTTTGAAGATTTTTGCAGTCGCAGTACACTGATTACTCAGTAGAGCATTTACAGATCGAGCACCCTGGTGTAGTCCACAGCTATGACCGAGTATACATTTTATATGTGTTCAAGAATGCTAGGATGATAACTAACCACGTGATTTTGTCAAGACATGATGTCGTGTCCTCCCTCCCCTGTGGCCAGAATATAGCTACATACAGACTTCCAACTCACCTTCCAACTCACCCATGAGTGTGTACCCTCATAATGCAGCCACATTATGAGGGTACACCCTCATTTTGCGGACTATTGGGTGTACCAAGAGCGCATGATGACACCATCCACAAATGATTGTAATCATGTGCTCTTGAGTCTACACAAGGAAAATACATGGTATTATTTACTATGACGTGTATGACTAGGCCTGAGATAATTATGCCAGAATAATTTTGAGAATAGTAGCAAAGGTAAAGAATTGAGAATAATTCGAGAATAATAGCAAGCTTTTGCATGCGAAGTAAGGGGTGTGGTGCAAATTGACTTCCGGTTTGCTGCACAATGGTAATAATGGCTGACATTTGCAGCACTAGCACAGATATTGTAGTTGATTTGTTGACAGTGTTGTCCGAGGACTGATTTTCCAGTACCTCAGGTGCACTCTTTGCTCACTCAAGACTATGTTGAACGTTCCCTAATGTTGCAGTATAACAAGTGTTGACTATTAAGTTATTCGTTGAGAATAATATAAGAATAATAGCAAGGGTTTGGGGAATAATAGCAAGATTTTGAAAGAATTAAGGAATAGAATAATAGCCACAAGTTGAGGCATAATTATCTCAGGCCTATGTATGACTGCGTTCATCACCCTCAGGGCTCCCAGTTTTCTTTGCTCTGCGATTATTGTGTTATGCTTACGAATTGCACTCACTATTCGCTTGGAAAACCAGGGGAAGGACATTTCCATTTTTTGTCCTTTCAGGATGCATTGTTCCATGATGTCAAGAAACTTCTGATGCCAGAGAGAAATTTGCAGACATAATTGAAGCCAGGTTTGCAGCATCAGGTAGATCGCAGCCCCTTGGGATTCTGTGCTACCTGTGTGGTCATGAGGGGAAGTAGCCCCAGGTGAACTTGCAGACTTCATGGAAGCTTGAGCTAAGACTTCCAACAACGCATACGTATCACTATTAGATCACAGCTTGCGCATCCTGTCATGACGTCATAGCTATAGATTATCAATGATTATAATATTATAATACTTCCTGCCGGACAATTTACGCCCTAGCTAATACACAAACAGAGTTTCATCATGAGTCCTAGCAGGAGCTTATGTTCGCCGCTCATAAGCTCCTGGTCCTAGCCACACAGGCCTCTACAGCAAGAATGGATCAAGTTCTGTATGATAGAATAGTTTCGCAAATTTTGCGCACTGGGAAGCTTCCGGAGGGCTTCACATCTGGTCAGAGGGCTTCCTTGAGGTTGGAGAGCAAGAACTATGCGGTGGAAAGGGGACAGCTATTCTACGAGAGGAAGAAGGTGTAGTACCAATATGTGTGGTAGTACGTTGCAAATGAGAACAGGTCGGTTGACCAGAGGCAACTTGAGTAGATAGGTGGGGTCTCTTAAGGAGGTGATCGTATAGAGAGAGGAGTGCTAATTCAATCACATCCTTGAGAGACCCCACCTGCCTCTGGACGACCAACTGCAAAGCGTGTTTTACAGTATTCTTCTCCCATCTCCGGTAAAATAGTCTGCACCCATAATTGGCGTTCTGAACTAGACCTGATGCAATCAGCACCAAAACAATTGATGTGGATGCATATGCTTTGTGATAAACTAGCGAATTAATTTTTTAAAACGCAGTGCCCTACTAGGGTAATGTACCCCGGAAAGCTGCTGCTGGGACATAGTTATACAGGCTCTTGGTTCAGTTTTGTCTGGCAGCAAGTTCTCGGATGATGTATGTGCTGTTGAAGCATGTAAGCATGCAAACTGTGAATAATTTGAAGATCGAGGTAGCTGAAAAGCAAGGAGCCGGAAATGAGATGGGATTATGACACAATCCTAAGCGGGCTCTTTTTGTGAAATGAGTGCACAATTATTATCGCAACGACTGAAACTATTAAATGATGCTCCTACTCTGTGCACGTCGTAACACAATACAGATATACAGCAGCAGTTTGCCTTTTCCATTCCTGCTCCCGTCCCGTTCCCACTCCCTTCATTTCCATTTGCCCCTGAAATCATTTCTGGTACAATCTTAGGGTAAAATGGCAAGAGTTCAACGAGTTGCTGTCAAAGAGTTAAATTCATGAAACGCATGCAGGGGCGGAGATATAGGGGGGGCAGGGGCGGCTTGAGCCCCCCCACTTTCAAAAGCAAGGGGGCTGAGCCCCCCCAAAACAACAGACTGGATGGTACTATCCCACGAAATCTAGCAGTAACTTATATAGCTATGTCACCTCGTTTCTTGGGGGCTGGCGTCTCTAATTTGCAGTGCAAAGCACGAAGGTGCCACGAGAGCCCATCCTGATAACTGAAAAATGAAGGCGAAAAAATTTTCCGTGCGCTACGCGCCTCTATGCACTACCTTCAGCAGCGTGCTATTAGCTCCCCCACTTTTAGGTAGCTGTCTCCGCCCCTGACATGGCTTAGCTCAGTCCGAAAATGATTTTGTGAGCCAAGCTTTGGCCGGACCTGCCACACCTACTCCTATAGCCCTGTTATAGCTCTTCAATGACCAATTAGTGTTACCATGGCAACATGCTCAATAAATGGAATCAAATTTCAATGCAGGAACCAAATCAAACACTATTAAAGCAAAGGGATGCTGAGAAAATTAATAGGAAATGGCAAAATTTTGCAGTGCAATGATATGGAACATTCAGATCCTAAAAGGACGAGCTCCATGCAGTATAACTTGTACAAAGAGTAATGTTGAAGATGCAAGTAGAACAGGTAGCAGGTTGTTGTTGTTGACAGGAATGATTTTCATGATTGCAGGTGATTACTAAGAGCCAGAAAAAGCAAATCCTTGAAAGCTGTCACTCAAGAGGGCCAGATGCGCTGAATCACTTTGATCAAGACAGAACACTGGCAATAGTGTCAAGGCGTTACTATTGGCCACAGATGTATGCCGATGTGAGAGAGTTTTGCCAATCTTGTGAGCAGTGCAAACGAGATAGCAGGTACATACTTAATTGTATGTTGTTTCACTTTCTTTGCTGCTACTAAGAATCTGTATGGCTACGTACATAGTGACTGCATGTGCATCAATAGGTGCAGGTACCATACTATATCAATGACACTGTCAAGCTAAGACACTTTTTGAGCAGATAGGGCGGGACAAGGGAAGGTAGGTGGGTGCATCCAGAGAGTGCAAGCAGCATGGCCGTGTCTGGGCCCAGCGTTAGAAAGGTCTTGGTTGGCACTGGGAGGGCTTTTTCCATCGTTTTTGGTGTAAAAGGACTTAGAAACAAGCCATCTGGCCTTGTAGGGCCTCCATTTCCAGCGTTCATGGCCCCTTAATTTTTCAGCTATGGATGCATATGCTTAGTGATATTATGGGTGCAGTTGGCATTTCCCGGGAGACTTCATTGCAAGTTCATTAATTGGTGGGTGTGGTTTAAGTCACGTATGCTTAGGATGCTGAAATTACCTGTGGAAGCAGTTCTGAGCCCAGCAACGCTAGGCAACAGAAATTAGGGTACCGCTTAAGTGTTCTAGAGACTGCAGAACACCTCACGAAAAACTTGGGCCCTAAAGAGTTGAAAGCCCACTGGTCTATCCAACAACACAAATGTGAATACATTTTGTCCCAACTATGCAATAGTAGATGCGTGAATGTTGTAACTTTAGTTCCAATAATGCAGTGAATATTTGCCTAACCAATTATGAATACTGCACCATATGGTACAAACATTCAATAACTACTCTGCATGGATATCCAGTGAATATTGTAATAGCTACAGCAACAAGGGATTGTTGGGGATGCAACTTGCAGAATTGCAACCCAGCGACCTAAGAGTTTCTTTTGCTTTGTATGACTCTAGTTGTATTAATCTATTGCTTGTAGGTCAGGGAAGAAAGGGCATGCTCAAGAGAGAGGAGATAAAGGGAGACCGACTACTACCCCACGGAGATCTCTAACACCAGATGTCACTTCACGTGTAAGGTGTACCGTAGTGTCCCGCTAATACGCCCCCTTCGAAAATACGCCCTCCCCCTCTTTTTCGCCCAAGTTCCTGCACAGGGTAGTTTGACTCGTTATAACGCCCCCCTGGTGAGCGTCTTCTGGAATATCTAACCTACACGTGCGCAACTTTTTGCAGATCGTCTCTCAGATCGAGTAGTCTACGTTGACGCCGATCGACGGTACAAGTCATCTCGCTGCCACTCTTACGAAGGAAATACCAAGGAAATGTTCCGTGGTTCATGACCGATGTTCTTGTGGATGGCTACAGCGAAGTCGTCGTGAATGTTACCGGGCCCTCGAGTTGAAGTGCAGCTCTTCTCGCCGATGTAGGGAGACCACGCATGATGACCACGAACAGTACTGGCGATCGTTTGTACTTTTGTAACTGTGAACATGAACCTTTAGTCTCGCGGGGCCAGACCCACACGGAAGGTAGGGTCTGGTCAAGTTGCAATGACACTCTTGTTCTGCGCAGTCATCACATAGACCATTCTTCAAGTACCTGTTAACCGCCACTGTTTTGCCACTGTTTTTGATGATACTCGCGTAGTACAAGGTGTGAACTCATTTGCTTGAACCCACGAAGCGCCATTTCTGCCTTGATTGCATTCCTAACACCAGAACTTCTCTGGGGTGTCAAAAACAAATTGGTAATTGTAACTTGACCAGACCCTCCCTTCCGTGTGGGTCTGGCCCCGCGAGACTAATGAACCTTGGCAATGTCATAAACATAGAAACTTTGTGAGGGGGCGTATAATCGAGACTAATTGCGTTCTCGAAAATACGCCCCCTCCCCTCTTTGGGCTGGATGTAGTGTACAAAATAGGAGGGCGTATTAACGGGACACTACGGTACTAGATTTTATTGTTCACCAGCACAGCACCCTGTGCACAAAAATATACCCATCCCACATGTTGTATTTTTTTTGCTCAGTTTCCTGCATAGGGTCAAAGTTTTCTTGAATGAGCGCCCACCAGTCTTGTGCAAGATAGCGTTGGGCACTCAAGCGTATGTTGGTTGCTTAAACCATGGAATTGTAGCGTACTTGTAGTTTCACATCTTATTCTGCTTATGATCATCAACCTGATGATAATAGAAGCCAGCGCTGCCGGCCAGTCATGTATTGAGGGCTCTACAGACTACCGTATAGCAGATTTCTTTCATGGGAGAAAACATTTGCGAATTTCATGCTTCTCTGGAAAGTTTTATCCGTGAATACATACCTGTACTAGCTGATGACGGCCCTGTTCACTTTTTTGAGTGCCGTTTTTGGTCCAGTATTGATGGCTGTACCTCTTTCAACAATCACGGCTGTCAAAAAGAGGTGAAACAGGTACTACAGATCTATCCAGCACGGCAGGGGGGACGAATTCTACACAAGCGGGCGATGTATTCACTCCCAAACAGAAGGCGCAGATAGCGAAACGAGATGCTGAACGTGGTGTGACAGCTGTACTGTTTGCTATGGACTCCACCGCGTAGCTCTGTATCTCGCTCATCTTCTCGCACTCGCGGCATGTCAGACCAGTCACATTCCAATGCAGTGCATTAGTGGGTGTGGCGAACTGCAAATCCACAAACATTTTCTCCATGAAACTCACATTTTCAAGCAATTCACGAAAGCTTTCTCCAGCGAAAGAAGCCCACTCTACGGTATTTACCACTGACACAATGTATGATTTTACAAGTGTAGCTAGTTACTTTGCTTTGGAGGCTACTCTAGCATATTTCAACTTATGAATCACGGAGTGATGAATGCTATCCAATGATGCATGTAGACTGCAAGCATGGGCACTCCGTCATAGATGAATGCAAAATGCAAAATGCCCACCCTCATGTTTGGTGCTCAGGTAGTTAAATGCCGCCTCAATAATTGTGAACATACTGCATAAATGTAAGATTTTAACGTGTGTGTGTGTGTGAGTGACGGAAGTGGGATGTTCGTGTGGTGGGACTAGACTGGTGACGCACGACCTTCATACTTCAATTATTTACTGAACCTCAAACTCTGCGAAGAAAGTTTGAGAACATTGGGCATGGGTTTTCCAGAACAGGTGAGGCTACAAGCGGATGCAATCGGGGAGCAGCAGTCGAAGTGGACGCAATCAGGGAGCAACAGTCGAAGTGGACGCAATTGGAGAGCTGCAGTTGAAGCGGACGCAATCGAGAAGCAGCAGTTAACCAATCAGGGAGGAGCAGCCAAAGCGGACGCAATCGGGAGCTGTTGAAATCAGGGACTGAGCTCGAGAGCAGCTGAAGCGGACACGACGCAAGCGGCGAGCAGCAGCTGAAGTGGACGGAAACGGGGAACAGCAGTTTGAAGCAGAGAGCTGTTATCGCTTTGAGACATTGAATTTTGATGCAGAATTAGAAAGGACGCATAATTAGAGTGCCTATGGTACTGTGGTTAGGTATGCAGTATACAGTCACCACATTTACTTAGCCATTAGTAATAATCATGTGTTATTATCCCACAGGGTACATCTCTGCAACCAGAGAAATATGAGGTATGTAAGGCTGTATTGAATACCACTACTTGTTACCCTGGTTATGGTGGTTACCCTGGTTGCAGAGGAGCTGAATTGCCAGTGATAATGACTTTGGGATTAGATACTGATTGATCAATGAGCCAGCTGGCCCAGATCATCTCACTGCCATCCAGAGAACATCTGTAAGGTGGGGTGGGTGTCTTAAGGTCACATGACTGACATAACAGAAAAATTAAGTGTGACCTATGCTCTGTGTTATTGTCACGGTTCGCTACCGCACCGCGCGCAGGCGTGAGTGTCGTATAGTTCAGTTTCATGGGGGATCTGAAGTCACAGCAATGAATGGGGCTTATATACACACAAGGTCAGTAAACAGTGGCGCTGACAGTAATGTGACCTGTCTAGAGCATAATTATCAGCATAATAATAATATTATGTGATGTTCGACATAATGAGTATATATTGTGAGTTCACGTTCAAAGTTCTAGCTGTGTGTTCGTGACATTTAGGTAAAGCTCTAGTCATGCAGTAATACAGTCCTGCAGCAGTCAGGTTGCCATATAGTAGATATGGGACTGGATGGACACCATCAGCATCAAAGTTGCTCCACCGTCTGCCTGTGCAAGTCCATTGCGGGACCACTTCACTGTTGAATAATTCATTATTTTCCTGTGTAGACTACACAGATACTCCTCTATGCAGCAGAATCACCTAAAAAGCCAAAAAACGAAACTTCAAAGTGGAAATGGCCCCACTCGCATGGGGAGTGGATGGTGTGGACACAGAGCAGCTCTGATGCCAATCCTGTATCTACACAGAGGAGGTTGGACACATTTTATATGCACGTGACTATGAGCTACGTTTGAACAGAAATAATTGCGTGTTTTACTTTCCCAACCTTGCCAGCCTCGTTCCCATGTCGATATGGCCTGGGACTGAAGGTGAATGTAAAGTGCCAACGAGAAGTGATGCTACAGTTGGGGAGTTTGAAAAGTAGCAGTACGTTGCTTCAGGTTGTTCAGTTGGAGTACCGGGAGTGTCTCTTAATGCAGGCTTCTCCGCCATCCTGTGCGGGTGATCCTTCAAGAGGCTGTACAGCCCAGGATTGAACGGGATTGACAGCATATTAATCTACTCCACTAGAGCTTTCGAATGATGTTAAGTTTGTTGAGATACTCGTAAAGACATATTATATACTGAGAACACACTTCTGTATAGTGAACCTCCCGGCATATAAATTCACCTACGCACATAGGTCACATGCATATGACCGTGTCCAACCTCCTCTGGTATCTACAAGTAGTTTTCTTGTGTACACAGCCAGGTGATCACAGATAGTCTCCAACTCCAGAGAGAGAGAGAGAGAGAGAGAGAGAGAGAGAGAGAGAGAGATCAAATTGACAGAATTTCTGGGACCCCTGTGATTTCAGGCCATTGCCTGATCCTATTGCCAATAAGTCACTGGGCAGTTGGCAAAGAGCAACCCACAAACTGCAGTTGGAGATCTCAGCTAATCTCCATCCGATTCTCTGTTACTGAGTAAACTAGAGGATTGTGGGCGTGATTGAAGCAACCAGGTAGAAGCCGTCATCTTGCATGAAGGGGTTGCCTATTCAAGCCTATTGTCTACGTATAATTATGCAGTTTGTGTGCTGCTCATGGGACCAATGGTTTAATTATTAGTGGTAAGAGAGTCTGACTGGTATTCAGGGGAGGTCTGACGTTCCAATCCCAGCGGGCCCTGTGTACTAGCTTGGCATTGCTAGCAATCATGTTTAAATGTATACACATTGATATGCAGAAAATAAGTAGACATTGAAAGCAACCTCTTCCTTTGCCAGGGTATCTTTACACGCGGTATCAGACTCGTTCAAAGTCTTTTTAAGGCTGATGAAAGTGACATTGAGGTACGTAATGTTGTCTTGGCTACCTGATATACCTGTTTTCTGATTATTCATGACTGTACTGTTGTTTCACCACAGCAAACAGCAACGTTGGATGTTGCAGGTAATGAATGTTCATGAGTAATTCCAGCTGAAATTTAACTGCTACTAGGAAGTGATTGGTTGTGCATGATTAGTGTAGTGCTATTGTAGAGGTCTCTGGACATCCCCTAGTCTAGCTGCTAGACCCTCCTCTCCCCCCGGAAATGAAGTAATGGAAACACGGAAGTGAGAGGAGGGTCTAGCAGAACCTGCACGGTTTCTTGTTGCATGATGTAATGAAGCCATAATGCTCCGTAGACAGTACTAATTGTGTTAACGATTTCTAAGTGATTGGTGTGAACAACATAACTAAGCAGCGGTGCAGAAGTGCAGAAAGGCTAGTTGTATCATAGGTGATCTACGGTTTGTATGTACCGAAAAACTGTGAGCAAGGAGGCGGAAAGTCAGCAAGAACAGTGTACTACGGAGTTGAGACGACAGTTGGAGAGCGTGGTAGCTAGGTAGCGATGCCCACGGGATTGCCCAATATTGTGCAGAGAAACTGCAGCTTGCAGATATGCTACGCAGTGACCTTGTCAACTAAAGCAGCAGCTGACAAAGCAGTTAGAGCACTACCAGAGTGCCTGCTTGGCAGTGGGTGGAGTTCAGACCACGGAGTCCATGCTGAGATAGATCAGCGATCTCTAGCTACCAGCAAGGATGCTTTTAGCTCCCAGTATCCCAAGCTCCTTGCTCCATACCCAAGTGCGTCTTCAATATCTTCTGGTTTAACCGTCTCGACCGTCCTCATACAGTAGCTTGCTCAACGAACGCCATAATGGCTCTCATCTGTATTAATTTTTTCTCGTGCGAAACCGCAGAGTTATGCTGTAGTTGCTTGCAGGATTTTTGAAAGTGCAAGCTGATTGGTCAGTTCGAAACCAATTTCGTGCAGGTTCTGCCAGACCCTCCTCTCCCTTCCGCGTTCCGTTACTTCATTTCTTGGGGGGAGAGGAGGGTCCAGCAGCTAGACTAGACATCCCCCTCATCTGATATCACATCTACTGGCTTTTCAGACGCCATACAGCAATCATTGTTCTGGAGGTTGCTGGGTCTGCCAGACCTGTTCCGCCACCCCTGAGTATAGCTAGTATTTATACGGTATAAACTGGTATGTATGTGAAAGCACATGAATGGTTTCAGAATTCAATTTTAATCGTTGTGTTTTCTGACAGAGAGAAAAGATTGAAATTTTCACAGTGTGAGGCTATCAAGCTAGTGTAGTGCTCCGCACGTATTTGCAGTCAGGTCACAACCAACATGTGAGGCAATAATAATAGTTGCATATTCAGAGAGAGACAGAATCACTTTCAGCATTGGCTATATAGCTATAGGCAGATAAAACTGAGACGGACCGGCTGACTCAAAAAGGTACAATGTAGGTAATCAAGACAAACATAGTCCATACAGGCAACAGCTGCTCGCTACACACTAGCAACAGTGTAGTATCAGGGGCAAGCAAGTTCACAAATGACTGATATTCTCCAATGTAAGGTTTACATGGAGATCAATCTTTCGCGCATCTAACATTTTTATTGAGTTTACTCACGGAAAGCATAGTCAGAACTCAGAAGTCCAAGTATGTACCTGTTGGAATGGTTACCTCTGACATGTTGGTTGAGAGACAGGGGTATTACCTCTCTCCTTCAGTTCCATGTTAAGAGAAACTGCCCACTTAGATTTGTAGGTATGCTATCTCTGGCTATCACTGAAATGCTCAGGCAATCTTGATCCCACAAAACCACACCTTCAACCTGAAGGTGTGTGTCTTCAGCACAACCAACACATTGAAATGACAGGAGCTGTCTCACTGGAGATGCCATGTAGAGTGATGTAACCAGTGATGTCTGAACTTCAATAGCAATGACTAGCAGCTCACACCCAATAGATGTTATCTATCAACAGAAACTTCCAACTGAGTGTATAATCCCCCTCCCATCAACCAAACCCTACACCTCCTTCAGCTCTTCAGACAGTAGTGTTGCAACCTGTGGCACAAAGGCGTGTGTCAATCTAGCTACGTACTACTGTGCATTCTCAGAAACATGACATACGCGTATCAACCTATAGGGCTATATAGATCCCAAATTCTAGTTTTTGTTGTCCAGCATTATTTGTACCTTTCAAACTTACCCTGCTGTTTGGGATCCATTTGGCCTCCATTGGCATCTCATTAAATTCATTGAAAAGGATGTGCGGGAGTGAGCAAAAGGTACTACATAGACCTATACATCCCAATATGTACAACTATAATGTAGTCCAAAGGCCAAGGTTCATCTTTCCACAGTGCGGTACTTATGGGTTCTTTTGTTGGGAAGATTCGAATGATGCATGGGTGTGGTCACTTATCCCGTGTCTTTCAGTCATTTGTTGTTGATATGGCTGCATGTAGAGTACGTGAGTGAACTATATGGAATGTGTGGGCTTTGGAATTCTTGACCTTACTCACTGCAAAGAGTATGTAAGAAGCTAGGGCTGAATGCATCTGTCTGCCATGTAGATCGTGGTAATATTTCTCATAGGAGTTGTTGTGACTCAATTGACGATCCCACTGGCCATACCTTGAGTGGCTGCATGCCGTATGCAGCCGTTGCCGTATGAATATTTGTGAAATCTGTCGGGTAGGTTTTGAGTTAGTTATGTGTACTTTGGGGTGGTACCACTAAGTTTGCTGTTTGCTTTAGCTAACTGCCATCAGCCTTTGTGTTTGTGTACTGTTCGGGCATAATCAATTAACCATCGAGAAGCCTGTCATTATCCACTTACAGAAGTCAATGACTACATGCATACCTAGTGCCTAAGTGTTCAAAGGGAGCTGAGATGGTTACACTGGTCTTAACTGTTGGCATGATATGATCTAATTAAGCATGTGGGTAGATTCAGTTTCAATCAGAATACATTGACAAATCATGCACACTACTAAGAGGCCTGTCTGTGATGTACCGTAGTCGCGCGTTATTAGGCGCTAGTCTGGCGCAGCCAGACCCTCGCACGGGAAGGAGGGTCTGGAATCAAACCTATATGCGGTTTTGTCGCTGGGGAATCTAATTAGCGTTCGTGAATACATTTTAAGGATTGTGAATACATTTATACACGCAGCAAACTTAGGCTTCAGTTCAAACCACAGGAAGTAATGCCGTAGTGATAGCTGGTTCTGCAATCTGATTGGGGCTTCACTCATAGTTGCAGCGGGACAAAAATGTATATAAGTTTGATTCCAGACCCTCCTTCCCGTGCGAGGGTCTGGCTGCCCCAGACTAATTAGGCGCATGCGCCCACAGGAAGGAAATATGCGACTATAAGCGAGATGCGCCTAATTAATAACTAATATAATAATAATGACATTCCTCGAATAGGAAGTGCGCATCAATTCGAATTATAGCTGTTTTCCACTCCGTACGATCGAAAATGGCAGAGTTTCTGGCAGAGGACTGCAGCGCTTAACAGCGAGTACCTGGGACGAGAGTTGAGCCTGCGCCTAACAGCGAATATGCGCCTATAAGTGAGATGCGCCTAATAACGCGCGACTACGGTATATATAGTGTCCTACCTAACTAGCTATGCACTGAGAATAGTGAGTGTGACTACCCTAACATATAATGAATTACAAATGTATGCATAAATATGAAGAGTTGCTCCTCTGGAGATCTTCTGCTCTCGATCCTCTGATGCGGTCTTTGTTCAGCGTAGTAGCTCTTGATTTACCGCAAGCTATCTTGGAGCGGTCTGAGCATACATGTATAAACCACAGCACTCTTTATTGCAAGTTGATACATTGAATTGACACATGACACAATGAAGTCTCTGTTGTTTGCAGAGTGTAGTTATGATACGACACACGCGCATATTGCAAACAGGACAAGAATATTGCGAGAATACACTTCACTCTACAGTGGACCTCACTCAGGCTCGCCCCAACGTATGACAGTCTATGTAGGAATCAAATGTAATTACTGTGACTAACATTCATTGTAATTCTAGCCCACGACAGCTAGCTAGGACACTGGTAGAGCTGTATGACGGATTCCTTGTCTTGAGTCCGAAGGAAATTGGTTATGCAAAGACAACACAAGTGCAGTAAGCATTACAACAGTATTGGCACAATGAAAAGCATTATATCCTGCTAAATTTGGTTGCATGTTTCAATGTAATGCCCCGAGGTCAATGCACTCTAGTGGGCGTATTTACTCGTACTCACTTGCACTTTCGCAGTGTGTTGGGAAGCCCCTGGATCTCAATTAGCATGATTTTTCACTGATCTTCACTGATCTTCAGTTTCTCCATGGGACTGTCACATGTTGATAGAAGTTCCATGGACTTTCATGGTTGTCATCTAATCGAGCTACCCTCGCCTTGTTAGCCACTCTACCTGGTGGTTTCTCACATGGAGAAAGAAAAAAAAATGCTGGGTGCGATCCACTCGGGAAGAAGTCTAACGCCTCTGCATCTGCCTCACAGACACAGAGAAGTTACTAAACAGAGACAAAGGAGTCATGATATCTGACTGCTGGATGGCAATCTTAGGCCATTCTATGACATTGGCAAGTGTGGCGTAAACCTCCACCAACCAGTGACAAACGTACCCTTGATTGTAATGCTCACGCTGAAGTAGATGTAAAGTAGAATCCAAGCTGGGGGAGCCAAGCTGAAGCAAAACAGAAGCCAGAAACCGATGCAACCAAGAGAATCCTTTAATAATTTTTCAATTATATGGTCTGCTCAATCCCTTTACTTATGCTCACTTGAGGTACAGTAGCAAGTAGGCACAACATGATGCTATAGCCTCGTTCCTAGGCCTCCGCCCAGCTCGGCTGTGAGATGAAATCTGTGTGGAGGCCTGGGAATGACAGGCTAATGATGTTACACATTGATTCCACCATGTCTTAGAATATTAGCTATGTACCTGGTTATGTTTGTTCTTAATAACTATGTCAAGTTGGTACAAAAAGCTGAAGGTTGAGTGGGGCCCACACGAGTATCATTACTCCACCTTGTTCATTTACTTTATCAGTAATTAAAACTTGATGGATGCAATGCACACATGTTGACATACACACACACCCTTGATGGTAAATGTTCCTGTACAATGAAGAACACTCAATCACAGATCTCGTCCCTACACTCTGTGCATTATGTACTAGTGGAGACATAGATGCAGTTAAGGAACATCTCCAGAAGCCAGACACTGATGTGAACGTAACTGACAGTACAGGTGAAACTCCACTTCACAAGGCATGTAGCACTGGTGATCTTAAAATTTTGGAACTGTTGCTGAAGCAAGATGGCATCATAATCCGCCCAAAGAGTGTCAATGGGGAGACACCTCTCCATATTGCATCCAAACGTGGCAATCTGGAAGCCGCACGGCTCCTATTAGATGCAGAACCCGATGAAGCCGATCAGTGCGATATTAACATCCCGGATTCTAATGGACTCACACCACTCTGCTATGCAAGTAAACTACATCAAAGAAGAAATGACATGGTCAAATTTCTTCTGGAAAGGTATTTTGTTGTTGGACTATATTATCTTGTGAATGAGACCTACAGTGTTCCAATTTGTATCACTTTGCAGGGGTGGTGATCTTGGTTCATCCCTTAAGAGTGCAGCCACATGCCAGGCATGGAAGACGAAAGATGCTGAAGACCTCATTGAACTGTGTGGTGGTTTAACCAAAAATATGAAAACAATTTTTGAGGTAGGACTTGGCTTGCTACATAAATTTATAAACTGATTACATTATAGATTAGTGAAATGGTAGCTGTGGCTCAGATCATTAGTGTACATGAAAAGTACATAACTAACATAAGTATGTAGTCAAGAAGCAAGACGCTTTACAAGGCAATTGAAATCCAACCAGCTGCTTGTCCTACTGCTTGCCACCATACTACACTGTTGTAAAATCATGGACCATATAAGATTCTGCTCAGTGCACTGGGAACCCATTCTATACTTTGGGTGAAATTTACAACTTTGTATGTATGTACATGCCTGCAAGAGGCTTAGTTGTGGCTGTATAGTTTGTTCATATAGCTTAATATTCAGCATACACAATGAAGCGGACACTGAGTAACAGATGTTATGTATAAAGCAGTAGAGAACTCTGTTATAGTTATGTGTGGGGAAATCCCTTCGATAATACTTGAGAAGAGTTCAGACTACTCCCTCTCCGGCCGATTTCAAGGGAGGTAATAACTGAGTGCTTGAAGGGACACGTAGAAACCTCTCTATACTGATGCAGGTTCTCACCAGTGATTCAGAAGGGAGAAACAGGTATTGCAGCATCGCAGATGAAAAGGGGAACTCACTGTTACACATTGCTGCACGTGATGGAGACGAAACGTTTGTTAAACTGTTGATCCAGGTACTGTTTATATATGGAGCTGTACATTACGTGGATAGTGTTTGAATCTTCTGTCACCTCATGATTCCTTTCAGTTATCAAAGACGATGATTGATGCTGAGAATGAGAATTCAGAAACTCCTCTTCATTTTGCGATTAAAACTGGAAAAGTAAAGTGAGTTTATTTCACATTCGTAACTATAGTAAACAAAAAGTCATATACATCAAAACCCACGCATGCCAAGGATTGTCTCCTTAGCAAATGTGCAGACAAAGTTTATAATGGCAGTGTAAATCATATTGTGTGTAATAACGTTTTCCAGATGCATGGTATCAAAAACTGTAGCTTGTTCTATGCTACTTCTAGTTACCACCTTTGTGTGAATCCCTGCATGCTACTGGCCTGTCCTCTGTGGACTTGAAGCCAATAGAGTTGAAATGGTCTCACCCAGCTTAATTGTGGACTGTCCTGCAACCTCTGGGGGGGTTCCATGGTATCTTTGATTCTACCCTGGGAATAATGTTGTAAGTGTAGATAACCAAACATCCATGGACAGCACTTTTACCAGTAGTAGGTAGATGATGAAGTAGCTTCCAATTGTGAAATTAGTGGAGTGTGCTTGCTTCAAACATTGATGTAATATTCACAATTGGTCTACAGATTACCTCTGAAGGTAGCACAAGTCATACTTTGTGATAGGACTTACGTACTCATGCGCCTTTGTACTACAGTGTGTGGGAGGTTGAAGTTGCAGACTGCAGTTTATACTGCATAATCTGCTGGCTGGTCATTGTGGGTAGTTATGCGCCAGTAATCGAACTACCATTCATTCACCTCAGTGAGCAAAAAATTGGCGTAAACAGAGTTAACATGCTACTGTCACAGTATATATACATGCTGACCTGTATAGTACAAACCAAGCTTACAGGATAATCACTTTGCAGTTATCAATTAGAAACCTCCTGTCACCACCTACCGTAGATCGGGAATTTTCGTGTTAAAAATATTTCGTGAGTAAATTTTTCGTGGCGTTAAATTTTCGTAGTTTAGCTCATCAACGAAAAATTTCTAACGATCATTGTGTCAAGAATGGAGACGTACGAACGAGCTGCTGCTATGCCATCGTCACTGACGTACGTACCAACAAAGCGTTCTTCTGGGCTGTACTGTATCTCCTGTATGGCCCGTCCTGCTTCCCTTCCGCTTCGGCCCGCCGTTTGTCAAATTGAGCACCTCCCGATTCTCTGAGGCAATACCTCGCGAAGGAACGGAGAGCGACCGAGATATTTTGAGGTCGGGGAGTCCATCTGCTGCCTTGAAGAATCGCAGAACTTGAAGGACCGTGAGCGCAGCACAGGTGAATTCAGTAGTACTAGTACTACTAGTTTACACGTGGCTGACGGTAAAAATTATCCGTTGTAGATAAATTTCGTGCGTTAAATTTTCGTGGTTGCAGGCAACTACGAAAATATTTTAACAACGAAAATTTCCCGATCTACGGTATAACCATGCTACTAGTCTACGGTTGTCACGTGACAACTTGGATTCTATTGGTGGATTCAAGTCACGTGACCCTTCCACTGTTTTGAATTCCGAGTTTGGATCAAGCAAGCAACCTGAAAATCACCGTACCACTCCTGTGTGTAATTGAAACATCAGAATGCGGCATGACGCCTAGTTAGCTTCTATAGCAACAATGTTACCACCTCTAGCTCCGCCTGTTGGACTGAAGGCCAATGACCACCCCTGTCAAGTGAGAATTTAATATATTGAAAGTGAAAACTTATGAAAGTAGTTTCAAAATCCACCGCAGGAAGACATTCCTTGTTCATAGTGGATAATACAAGCACTCAAATTATGTGACATACAGTGCCTTACCACAACCACCGAGTAACTCCATGTAGAGTCTGTTACTGCTGATACACTACTGATGTGCATAGTTTATCTGTAACAAGCAGCAACAGCAATGATTATATTTTTAACTAGGATTGTGGATATCCTACTCAAGCACAATGCTGATCTCAGAAGTGGAGACATTGATCGGCAGACTCCACTGCACTATGCTGCCAAGTACTGTGATGGTTGCCCACGTATGATTGATCTGCTGCTGGAGAGGTATGCAAGTCATAGTGACACATCTTGAAGCTTCTCTTGTGTGTCAATGCTAGTTCTGCACATTGCTTTTTCATCAAATACCCCCCCCCCCCTATAATGTATACTTTAGTCCAAACGTGACATTCATGTGTGTTCACACTGATTTTATGTACCATGCATGAAGATAGCTCTTGAAACGAAATAAATGCCGCCCTTGTTTAATGGCAGGGTCCCTGGCAAAAGCACTGTTTTTTAGCGCTCAAGGAGGGAAGCAACCGTGACCGTTTTGCTATGAGCATGAATTAAGACAGGAGAATGGATTGTTTGTTTGGCATTTCCAGAGGCACAGAGGGCAAGCAACGTGTGACTGGTGATAAAAGTAATAGCTTTGACAGTTTCCTACCATTTTGTCGGGATGATTATGATGGTACCACAACGGGCAAAACTCCTTGTAAGTGTTTCTTCACTACAAAGCGCTATTCCTCAATTCGTTGTTCTTTAATAAAAGCCGCCGCCCTTGATTAGTGGCCACCCTCAAATAATACTGCAGTAAATTGCATGATGAACGTGGCGTTTGATCATGAAAATACAGTAGCTGTTTGCCTCAATGTAAAGTGTATTTATGTATTTATATCCAGAGGTGCAGAGCTTGATGCTCGGGACAAAGATGGACTCACACCTCTCACGGTAGCAGCTGTCCAAAAGCATGAAATGACTTTCTATCTGATGGTACAGACAGACGATGGTGCCAGAGTTTTGAAGAGTACTCTTCTATCCCTTGCCCAAGCTCATCATCAGCTGCAACCAATCAGCCATCCGAAAAGTGGCAGTAATCTACTGCAAGTAAGTTACTATTGGTACATGTATGCCAAAAACAATGATTAGATGCATGTACATCTCCAATTATCCACATCTAAAGTGTACACCTATGCATGATACCGTATATCTTCGTAACTCGCTAGAAGTGCTACTATACCCGTGGCCGGTCACCACTGTCTCCAGCGAGTAGCTACCAGCTGGCCTATAGCTAGCTGTAGCTAAATATCTTTCCTAATGGTACAGACTGTTAATACTTTCGACTAGCAACTTGGTCGGAATTTTGCCATATGAAAGCGATCAATTTTTAAACATAGCTACAGTGCCACAGGCTGTATATGATTGATACCCCACCACTTACTGCACTATGCTCATCTCTGTTGACTCTCAGAGTCAGGGCAAGACTCAGAGGTTTTGCCAGTGTGGTTCAGCTCAGGGCTGGTTGGCCTCCAGACTGTGCTGGTCAACATGGCCGCCAATCATGATCGCCAGTTGATACCTTCCCGGAGTTCTTGTGCATCAGCAAGAGCTTTTCAAGGAAGTCTATGAGCTTTCACCACTTGGGGGCTTTAGACAGCAGCGATCTCACCTCTCTAGCTATGTGTGTCATCTCTTTCTGGCAGGACAGTAAGTTGTCGAAAATGTGTTGGAATTAGAAGTTAAATTTGGAAATCCATTTGCTGAAATTAGAGACTCAGTTATTACTGCAGTTCATTACCAGTGCGTTTGCGTGAAGGGGTGCTGAATTTTAGAAGATATACGGTAGTTTTGTTCTGTAATCCTGCAACTGATTGTTGTATGTACTTCATTCCCACCAGGATCTTCTTGCAATGCCAAAAGTAGCTGAGTATCTCTCTTCTACTGATCATTCTGGGAACACTCCACTGCACATTGCTGCTGGGAGCAATTATGTTGAGGCTGTGAATCTCCTTCTGACAAAGGGTGTTGACTGTAACCCTAAGAACAATATGGGTAGAACTCCTCTGCATCTTGCTGCAGCAAGGGGATGTGATGCGTAAGGATATTGACTCAGTTATTACCACATTTCATTTACCATTAACATTGCACTCTTCCCTGCTTAGAACTGTCAAGGTACTGATTAATAAAGACAAATGTGTGCGTCTATCTCAAGATAGCTTCGGGATGACTTCACTGCACGTTGCAGTTGAAAACAATCATGCGTCCGTTGTGAAACTCTTGGCAAAGGCTGTGGAGTGCAACGGTAAAAACTATATTGGTAGAACTGCTTTGCACCTTGCTGCAGCAGCGGGAAATACCATGTAAGTATATCTTGCAAAACCTTTGCTTTCAAAGATTGTCTGCTGTTTATTCTTGTACTCTTCTTGTGTTTAGGATTGTCCAAGAGTTGTTTGTCGAGGGCAAGTGTGATATTTCACCCGAAGATGATGATGGAATGATTCCACTGCACATTGCTTGCCAAAATGGACACATAAACGTGGCAAAATTTCTATTATTATTTGCTAAAAATGCTGATGTTGACCACAAGGATAGAAATGGATATACCCCACTTAACCACGCTGTCGAGAATGGTCACAAGGAATTAGTTAGGCTGTTGATCTTAAAGTAAGTGTCACGTCCATAATTATGCAATTATACATTGTTCCATATCTTTATACTGTGGGAGTGCACTCTTTGTTTATCTCCGTCTTTGTTCTGCAACAGTGGCGCTAGTTTCTGCAGTGCCTTCATTAGTGCAGCGAAACATGGACAAGGTGAACAGATGATTAAAGCCTGTGGAAAACATGAAGTAATGAAAGCTGTGTTTGAGACTGTTATGGGTGGAGAAACAGACAAATCTCTGGAATTTCTGAAGGTGTGTTGTCCCATGTATCTATTGCACTCCTCTAATTATAAAACATTTCTCGTAACCCATGGCAACCTGCTACATAGCAACAGTTGTGTCTGTCCTAGTTGGAAAGCTGTTTTGTAAGGAGCTTGCAAGCTGGATGACCAGAAGGACTCTACAGCCTTGTTTTAATGGCATGTCAACCTTCCCATCCAGCAATATTTGATTATCACAAACTTCCTTTCATCGTAAGAAAGGCTTTAAACATACCATTCCTGGATTCTCAAGGTCAGGTATCCAGCGTTTATGGTTTATGTTTTATTGGGGGTATTAGTCAAAACTTAGTGCAAATGATTGTACCTAAACTGTAATTGTGTGTGTACATGATTAGTTGTTCACAGAGCAAGAAGAACTTGATTGGCAGTAGTTCTGCAACTACGTAATTCAACTGTACATCCCCAAAACACATGTTAAAATAGCTAGTTAAGACTTATTTTATTGAGGGCGAGTGTGAGCAAACGCATGTGCAGATACCATGCAACATGCATGCTGTGCTTTCTTGCGCAGGACAGTAATTTTAGTCCAAATGGTGAAATGTCATTGTTGAAAAACATAAACAGCAAACAGTGGGTACAGAGTAATAAACTGTGTAATGGAAACAAAAGGTGTTAGGCCCCTGCAGCTCTGGTTTCAGTCTTTCGCTGTTTCAATGTCTCATAGAACGTTAGAACAGTCGACTAGTAGCGACAATGAGTCCTCCCAGCTCATGAGACGTCACCTCCAATATCCTCAAGGCTTCGTGCCAGAAATATGCTGACTATTTTTTTTGTGAATTGATTTTGTTTCTACAGGCACACCTTCACATTAGCCATTGTGTGTTGGTGCTGTCCCTTGCCATGGACAAAATAAATTATTATAGAGGGAGAAAAGTGTACCACACTCAGTGGAAGAAGACAGGACAGGGACTGCCTGCTGTTGGATCCCATTCTCTTCTCAGCTGATGAAGTTCCTCTAGTCGGTGTTTCTTTTACCTTTGATTATTATCCAACATGCTATGTGGACAAGTACATGGCTGCACTTGCACAAAGCCTCATTCCATGCATGGCCTGGGAATGAGGGTAACAGACAATGCAGCTCTGGCTCCCTCAGCTGTCATGTGTTCCATCTGTGTTCCAGTCTCCTCCGTCTTGCTTCAGAAGACTCCACTGCTAACAACCGTGCTGCATTGTCTGACTCATCTGTAATACCCCTTGTGTCAGTATAGCTCTCCTCTTGCTCAGACAGAAGTGGTTCTGGATCTCTCCATTGTATGTAGACTCTATGTATCCAGTCAAATTCCTCTCGCTGACATTACATAATGTGAAAAAATGACATAGTGAATGTTCATTGGACTGCAACCTGGTTAACTCATTGTCATGACTGCATGTGGGCGACCCTCTTTGCTTCGACCAGCCGGCCATTGAAGCAATCAGAGGAGTACTCATGATTCAGTTCATAGATGAGGTCTTTCAGCAGTTCAGAGCTGCCAGGTAGCCAGAAGTCAAGGAATAATTGAGCTGAGACCTCCCACTCACAGGACTGTGGGCGGTTAAAGCAGAACCTTATGCATATCATATTGAAATTGGGTGTGGCTTTCAGTCTTTGTGAACTGAGTACATGTACATTTTTTTTTTCAAAATTATTATAAGGTTCAGTTTTACTTCAACCTCATGATCAGTGTCACTAGGAGGAGCTCTTTCCAGTTAGACCTTGGATTAGTCAGGAGTGAATGCAGCCTTTGAGAGGTTAACATTGTAAAAGTGGATCTATGTTGGGGGATGTTCTCCACAGGTAGGAGAAATTTAGCCATGAGAATTTGTTTGGACTGACGTGCGTCTTTGGTTATCAGCCATGTTTTTGTCGCACATGCATCAATTGAGAATGGAAAGTAGTTTTCCTGAAGAGGAATGTTGGCATACCAAACCTGAGTCATATTTGAGGTGTCGCAGATAATGGGAATGGTAGCTAGGGCATGCGCTGGCATAGCCAGCAGGTCACCCTCGGTGGTGCCTTATACCGGTGGTTTAGTTGGTTGCCAGAGAGTGTCATGGGTGTTTTATGTTGTGCAGTGTACTCGCTCACATTCGCCTCCTTCCTGGAAATGGCAATGGAAGGAAATGAGAAAATACTGTAGGGTGAAATTATTCAACAAAGTGATTGCAGTAATTTTGGCCATGAAAGAGTGTTCGATCAAGAAATTGTTTCAAACTATTGTTTTATGATTGTGTCTCCTAACAGCACTTGACTGAATACGCCGCAAACTGTTTCTGCTGTATTGACCGAAGTGGTAATACTCCACTCCACATTGCTGCTTCCTTCGGGTATGTCCGAACTGTTGACCTGGTGTTGCGAGCAGATGAAGAACGAAGACCAGATAAGGTTTGGTAGATGAAGTTTCCTTAAAGTTAGACTGCACTTCCTATGGGTAGCATATAATGCAGATTGCAAATCCATGTAGATAATACTCCTTGTAGACCATGGCAACACAAGCCTTAGTTGTGGATGACTATACTTGAGCAATTATGGCAACACACTAGGTACATTCTTTGCAGTAGAAAAATGGAGGGAGAGCCTTGTGCACCATATATGTGTGTGACACCATACCATGACCACATTGAGATTCTATATACATGTAGCCTCGTTCCCACGTCTTTTCTCCTCCCACGCGGCCTGGGAACGAGGCTAATATACATGTAGCTGCTCTTCTGGAAAGAAGCTACCACAACAGGATGAATTTCAGTGTCAGCACACCTTTATCCACTCCAGCATTGTGTCGAAGTCAAGAACAATGAAAAGAAAACTCCCTTACATGTAGCTGCTGAGAAGGGACACGATGAGTAAGTTTCACTGCCTGGCTACATGTAGCACCTAGCACTATAGGATATCCATACCATTCTTGTGAGAATTTACAGCTTGCAAGTGTGCTTTGAGCACTTGGCGTGGGTCAAAGGAAGTCAGTGGAACAGAAAGTGCATTGACAAGTTACTTCTGTACAGCAGAATGTCAAAGTGATGTTTAGCTCTCTTAGCGATCTGCTAGAGGAAGCTGCGGACTGTGCTGCAGTGTTTATGCATTATGTTGACATTCAACTTTATTTGTTTACAGGACGCACTGAGCATAGCTAACAACAGTGTACAACTAGCAGAATGTATAACATTGTGGGGCGAGCCTGAGCGAGTGCATGCATATGCAGCATGCATTATGCATTTCGAATGTAACTCAACCTCAGGCTATCGGAATTGCAGCACAAGAACTGTATGGACGGTACACGATGAGCACTCTCGCTCAGTCTTCTTCCGCTATGCAGTAGCTCCCATGACTGTAGCCATTGAAGAGCAGGTCTACGAGTCAGTGACTTCAACACAGCCGCGAGTAGCAAACGGTGAACTTGTAGCTAGCTAGATCAGTCAGAAGTCGCACTTTCGCAGTCTTTAAGGCTATGTTGCCGTGCGGTAGCGCGCATCGCTGTATCCATTGAAGAGGTAGACTCGTGAGTGGTCTCCGTCCCTGCTGTAGCCATCCAAGGAGTACACGGTTCACGGATTCGTGCCTCAGGCTCACAGCTCTCAGATCACTTTTTGAGCTTCGATATCGCGATGACGGTATACGTTTCGCTTAAATGCAGTAGATTGTATTTACGGCACGACGTACGCAGATACATACATACATACAGACGCGGCTCACGTTCTACACGTCTATGTGGGGCTCGCTCAGGCTCGCCCCAATGAATAGCATCATTTTTTGAAACCAATGTTACACTCCTGGTAGGGGAAAAATTGTGCCGCGTAAATAATCTAACCTAACCTAACCTAACCTAATGTAAATAAATAAATAATTAACGTTTGACTACTTAGGAATGGCCTGCAAAGATTCTGACTACACCGTCGTGATCGCTATCATGCACTGTCCTCACCGTACAATTTTGGTGCTGAAACTCACCTTGGTGGTGGAGATACAAGCGCTTTTGTTGTGCCGTCGGCCGCCATTGCTCAATCGCTCTCTTCGACGTTGGTTGCCAGTACAGTGTTACGAAGGCCCCACAAAGATTCTGACCACACGGCTGTGATCGCTGTCGTTCACTGACGCTTACATGCCGAAACTCACCGTGCTGGCTAAGTTGTGAGTGCTGTAATAATGTCTTGTCTTCCTTTTGGTCGCCATTGCTCGCGATCGAGTGAGCGTGGTTGCCACGTGGCATGTGCGTTAATTGGAACGAATTGCGGTACGGCGAGTCACAACCGCGGTTGCAACGCGGCTATGAACGGTACTTGAGAGCACTCTAAATAATTTCTTCTGAGCTTCCCTATATATATATAGCTATCATGGTACTCATGTGATGTGTGATAATTGGAACGAACTGTCACACTTAGCTTGTGCTACCGTTTAACCGCGGCTACCAGGAGTGCGGTTGCCCCTCGAAAGAGATAGAAGAATGATTCGAAACAGCCATGTTGCTTTGGTTGACACATCCTTAACTGTCTTCAACATGCAAAGAATTGTGTACAATTAATGCGTTACCTATTCCATGTTACATGTGATGACCAATACCGATATTAAATACACAATTTGTCATTGATACAGCATCAATTACTAAATCTGAAGTCTTTAGTAACCAAAAGCTCCTATATATAGTGGGTGTTTGTGCAAAGAAAGTTGGCTGGTGAGCGTTGTCATGATTGGCTCAGAAGCAGGATTCTCTGTAGACAAATCTGTAACAGAAGCTGTCAGCTGTCAGCAAACTTGCAACATTACCTTGCAAGAGTAGCCAATGACATTACACAGCTGCAGATATCTGACATCTGCTACACTATATTGAATGGTAAGCTAGCAACCAGATTTGGACGTGTTGTACATAGTGTGAGCTTTGTCAGCCCTTCTGCAGCAGGCACTACAAACTCATATTTGCTATGTATTAACATTGTCAGCTACTAGTGTTTGTTTCCCTATCCTTAGGGTGGTGGTGCAACTGATCTCATATCACAGACGCAATGGAATACAGTTTGAATATGGAACACCAACGCCAATGCACCTTGCATGTCAGAATGGTCACGAGCAGGTTGTTGAGTCAATTGCTACCAGGGTGCCTGAGTGGGTTGATTCCAGTGATGCTGATAGTGGCATGCGAACACCATTGCATGTGGCTTCTGAGAATGGATATGCACAAGTTGTTGAGATACTTGTGAAACATAAGGCTAAACTTAAAGCCATGAAAGATGGAATCACTCCAATTCATATGGCTGTACAGAAAGGGTACATTGATGTAGTCAGAGTTCTCCTGTCTGCATACCGTGATCAGGTGAATACTGCAGATATGAGAAAGAATACACCACTGCATCTCGCTGCACGCTATTGTGGAAATCATCCTGGCATTGTCACTGAACTTCTTGAAAGGTAAACAGTTTATGTCCTCCCTCATCCCTTGTACTCAACATATGGTGAATCTTGCTTGAGAATAATTATTGTATATCTATTGTATGGTATAGTGGAGCTGATGTAGGTGTATTGGACTCCAGGAAGTACACACCACTGATGGTAGCTGCAGCTTGGAAAAATGATGCGTTGCTCAGAGAAATGATGGATAAAGACATGGCTGCCGTTGAGAAATCATCATTCAATTCTGCACATGTGTGTGATACTTCCAGTCTGAATTTTCTAAGAGTAAGTCAGAGCTGTCCTGAATATTCTTCTTGTTTTTTTGTTGTTTTTTTGTTGTTTTTTTGTTCTTTGCCTGTTTCTATCTTTAATGGTGTCATTCCTATGCTTTTTCTGATACCAATTAGCTTGTTTTAAAAACGACCTCTGGAAGAAATCTGTGCTCAGATTGCAGGGATCAGGATGGCAATACTATATTGCATATAGCTGCAATTACTGGTAATGCCAAACTTATCAAACTGATATTTGAGCAGAAGTTTGACATCAAGTTGGATCCACTAAATGCCAGACAACAAACTCCTCTGCACTTGGCAGCTGAGAATGGTCATCATCAGTAAGTACCTTGCAAAATAATTATAGGTTTACTTGTCCGATTAATTAAGCTGTATATATTTTTGGCTCTTAGGATTGTGAAGCAGTTGCTAAATCTGGATCCTAAAATTGTACATGCCCAAGATTGTAATGGATTTACTGCACTGCATTGTGCATGCCAAAACAACCTATTGAGGACTGTGAAGGCTTTTGAAGAGCAAATGGATTTAGAAGAAGTGCTTGAGGCTCAAACTCTCGAAAATAACACCCCTCTCCACATTGCGTGTACGAACGGGGATAAGTCTCTAAATGTTGTGAATTTTCTGATCAAGAAGAATGCGAATGTTCATGCTGCAAACAAGAATGGAGAGACTCCTATTCACATCAGTGCTAGAAGAGGTTATGAGCAGCTCACAAATGTACTACTGGATAAGGGTGCAGATGTTGATGTTCAGGATGGTGAGGGGCGTACTCCAGTCATCCTTGCTGCCATGAGTGACCATAAACCAGTGGTTTCACTGCTGCTTCCCAAGTGAGTTACTTACTGAGCATGATCTCTATGCATCCCATTGACAGTGCAAGAAATGGACCCTTCTTATCCTGCTTATGGACAACATGTAACCTATCTCCATCAGAACCAGTTTGAGGAGATCTGTAACCAGAGCAGTGCTGCAACAGAGGGAAGACGTGCTGTCTAGACTTCTCGACGCAAGCACTGAAAGTCATATATTAGCAAAAGAAGTTCTTCCAGCGATCGTGGAAAATCATATTGAGTTTATACAGGTATTGATTCCCAAAGTGACAAAATGATGCATTACTAATGACAGCAAAATGACAGCAACTTTAAATTTTGATATATAGCTAGGTTTCACATTGACTCACTATCATAGCTTACACAGTCATATTTTAGTCCCAAACATGGAAATATACTTCAGAAGTTTCTAAAAATCCTTAATCCTAGATCCTGGCTAATAAGACAGGGACCAAGTACCTTGCCAAACCTATTGATGATGACGGTGACACTCCACTCCATTTTGCTGCTATCTATGGGCATCATGAAATTGTTGAGGCTCTGCTTGGAGCAAGGCCAAAACAGGTGAAATCCAGTCAGCTCATTTTGCAGGGCTTTCTTATTTGTGCATTGGCAGACTTATGTATGAAATATTGAATTGTTTGGCTGTGATTCCATTACTCTGCACTGCTTAGACATCTATGTTGTGAGGTAAGTTATAGATATAGCCAAGGGCGCATCGAGCCGCCGATGCGCCCTTGATATAGTGCAGCAGTCAGTGCAGTTTGGCTTATACAGTACCGAACCCAATAGGTGCAGCCCCAAGAGTGCATAAGCCACACATCACACTGCAAATTATACAATGTATAAAGGTTGGGGCACATTCATAACAACAATTGATGTGTCACATTCTAGCACTTCAAGATTACAAGCTTCACTAACCTCGTTCCCAGGCTGCATGGGAACAAGGTTAGAGCTTCCCCAGTGTGATTACATATGTCCCCTGGGCAGTGCTATAATAAAAATTCGAGCCCACCTAGCACTTGCACTTTGCTATACTTGCCTGACGAAGATCCCTCGGGATCGAAACGTATGTTGATGAAGTTTGTGCAGACAAAGACTGCTAACTAATTTTTAGTTAACAGTAATATACCCGAACAGTCTTTGGCCGAAGAGACTGGTTGTTGAGGACCCAGACTAATAGAAAACATACTGTGTGAGATTTATAGTAGCTATTTGTGAAACTTAAGTACATGAAGCTTGACAACCGGATATTCACCTTCACTATATATATTTGTAGTGGTCCTGGTATAGTGGTGAGGAGGATGTCCAAGTGGATGCTGAGGATAAAAATCTCAGAACTCCTTTGCACCTGGCTGCTAAGAGTGGACATTTGCAGTGAGCAGTTGAATTAGTGATACACTGATTTCCCAATGCTAGTAGATAGCAAGGATTGGGATAAAATTGATATACTACTAGGTTCTGTGGATACTGTCATTGTACCTAAGCTCCAGGGTATGTTTTAGGCTGCATGGTGGTTTATCTCAGATATATCTTGCCTGAAGGTCACTCACTATCAGGTGGTACTGTAATGCTGCAATACTGTTTGCATGTGAGAAACCTTGCCAGAACTTTGCTGTTTTATTTTTGGCTGCAAATTTCGGGGTCTTGGCCCCTCTCTCAACAAACATTATCACCACTTCACTCTCTCATTCCCTGTGCCAGTTGCCACCATATGTGCTAACTGTGTGACTTCCCAGCGAGAAAGATACTGCGATCTATACATAACTATGGACCGTGCACCTTCGCTCATTTAAGCCCATGGAGACATCATTAGATTCATTACTGATGCGAAGACAGCTCCCTAATGTTCTTGATTAGACGCCAGTAGTGCATTCATTTATTAGGGCCACTCCAATGTTCATTTGCAATGGTGCAAGAACTAGTGCTCGCTAAATCTGCCAAAATGATGTTTACGCAAAGGATTCTAGCACATGCAACAATTACTTAAGTTGACTGACTTCCAGTGCTATGAACCAGCTGAGATATCTGAGATCTGGTAATCTATAGGCTGTGCATATCTTGAATGGTTAGCTGGCAACTGGTGGGGTATATGTACGTAGTTGGAGCTTTGTTGATATACTTGTACAGCACCAAACTCTGCTACATACCAATTTTCATCGCTCTCTTTCCTTAGGGTGGTGCAGCAACTGATGTCATATCACGAACGCAATGGAAAGCAGTACAAATGTAAACAACCAACTCCAATGCATCTTGCATGTCAGAATGGTCACGAGCAGGTTGTCGAGGCAATTGCTACCATGGTGCCTCAGTGGGTTGATTCCAGTGATGCCGATAATCAGATGCGAACACCATTGCATGTGGCATCTGAGAAGGGCTATGTACAAGTTGTTGAGACACTTGTGAAACAAAAGGCTAAACTTAAAGCCATGAAAGATGGAATCACTCCAATTCATATGGCTGTACGGAAAGGGTACATTGATGTAGTCAAAGTTCTCCTCTGCGCATACCCTGATGAGGTAAATACTCCAGTTGAAAATGGGAGAACACCACTGCATCTTGCTGCAAAACACTGTGGGAACCATCCAGGAATTGTTACTGAACTTCTCAAAAGGTAAGCATTTCTTCTTTTCCCTCGCCACTCGTAGTCTATGTGCTGAACCTTGCTTGAGTTGTTCATCAGAAGTTATACATGTTAATTATTTAGTGGAGCTGACGTAGGTGCATTTGACAACAAGAAGTATACACCACTGATGGAAGCTGCAGCTTGGAAAAATGATATGTTGCTGAGGGAAATGATGGAAGGAAATATTGCTGCTGTACAGAAAACATTATTCCATGCTGCATATTTGTGTGACAGACCCAGTCTGAATTTTCTGAGGGTAAGTGAGCAACGGTGAACACATTTTATTTATGTATTGCCTTTTGGTCTTTTTTCATCGACCCCTATGCTCTTGTTCTGGTATTCATTAGCTCATTACAAAAAGCACCTCTGGAAGACATCTGTACTCGGATTGCAAGGATCGAGAGGGCAATACTATATTGCATATAGCTGCAAGTACTGGTAATGCTGAGCTTATTGATCTGATATTACAACAGAAGTTTGACATCAAGTGGGATCCACTAAATGCCAAGCAACAAACTCCTCTGCACTTGGCGGCTGAGAATGGTCATCATCAGTAAGTACCTTGCTGTTTTGTTAAGATTTACTTGTACGATTAATTAAGCTGTATTTTGGCTGTTATAGGATTATGAGGCAGTTGCTAAATCGGGATCCCGAAGTTGTACATGCCCGAGATCCTAATGGATTTACTGCACTGCATTGTGCATGCCAAAACAACCTGTTGATGGCTGTGAAGGCTTTTGAAGAGCAACTAGATTTAGAAGAAGTGCTTGAGGCTCAAACTCAGGAAAATAACACCCCTCTCCACATTGCGTGTATGAATGGGGATGAGTCTTTAGATGTTGTGAATTATCTGATTGAGATGAAGGCCAACGTTCATGCTGCAAACAAGAATGGAGAGACTCCTATTCACATCAGTGCCAGTAGAGGTTATGAGCAGCTCACAAACATACTTCTGGATAAGGGTGCAGACGTTGATGTTCAGGATGGTGAGGGGCGTACTCCAGTCATTCTTTCTGCCATAAGTGACCATAAACCAGTGATTTCACTGCTGCTTCCCAAGTAAGTTACATACTTAACATGATCTCTGTGTATCACATTGACAGTACAAGAAATATAACCTTTCTTAACCTGCTAATGGATAACAATTTATTTCTATCAGAACAAGTTTGAGGAAATCTGTAACCAGAGCATTGCTACAACAGAGTGAAGACATGCTGTCTAGACTTCTCGATGCAAGCACTGAAAGTCATATACTAATGGCAGAAGTTTTACCAGCTGTCTTGGAAAATAATGTGGAGTTTATTCAGGTACTTATTCTAGCTAGTAAGGTTCCATGCTATCACTATATCATGCTCACTGTGCACAGTTTTCTCTGTCATATCTGAAGTTTCTCGCCAATCCTTAATCCTAGATCCTGGCTGGGAAGACAGGGACCAAGTACCTTGCCAAATCTCTTGATGGTGACGGTAACACTCCACTCCATTTTGCTGCTATCTATGGACACCATGAAATTGTAGAGGCTCTTCTTGGAGCAAGGCCTAAACCAAAACAGGTGACTGTAGTGAATCCTCTCAGTTCATGTGGTATTCAAAACAGACGACAACAGGACTTTCATATTTCTGCACTGGCAGACTTGTGCATTAAGTATTGAACCTCTGATTGTGTTATTCTACACCAGCTAAACATTGCTTTACCTGTGATATTTTTTTGCTACAATTTATGTAGCAGCCCTGGCAAATTAAAGACAATGAAGTCAAAGTTGATGCTGAGAATAAACATCATAAAACTCCATTGCACATGGCTGCTGAAAATGGACATTTGCAGTAAGCGGCATAGTTGTAGTTACACTCTGTTATTTTTCAATGCTAGCTAACCCAACAATCGACAGCAAGGATTGCTGTGTTTGGTACATTCAAGTGATATAACTATATGTTTGCTATCATTCCTAGGGTTGTATCCAGTCTACTTAAACATCAGAGTAAATATAAGGCTGGTGGTTTGACTCCAATGCATCTGGCTTGTCGGAAAGGTCACTACGAGGTGGTAAAAGAAATTGCCAACTTTGTACCGGCTGCAGTGTGGATTGATGCAGTAAACAGTAACGAGGACAATAATACCCCATTACACATTGCTTGTAAATGTTCTCACAAGAATATCATGAGCGTATTGCTGGAACACGGGGCCAAAGTATCTCTCACAAAGGAAGGATTGTCTCCTTTGCATCTTGCTGTGAGGGATGGGTTTACTGATGGGCTGGAAATCCTACTTAAGGAAAGACCTGACAGTGTAAACTGCAGAGATAAGCAAGATCGCACTCCACTTCACTATGCAGGAGAACTCTGCCACAATTCAGAGATTGTAGCACTTCTAATTGAAAGGTGAATTCGACTGTGTACTTGTTGCATTTCTTCAATACATATCATTCTGTTTATTGTTATTCACTCTAGAGGAGGAAATCTGGAAGCTGTGTACAGAAAGAGCTTCACTCCTATTCTGACAGCTGCGCATTTTAAGAACTATGATGCATTCAATACAATGGTGGAGAAAGGTGGTGATGCTATAACAGTCACACTGTTCCAGGCTGCTAAGCATCCCAACCAATCTAATATCCAAGCATTGCAGGTAACATTCAGGAATGCACGCATAATCTGATGACCTTCTGCTCTTTCATTGGTTGTCCCCACTCTTATATATGTTCAACCACCGCACACATACAAAAGCTCATCAGTAAGGTCTGTGCATTCTCGGTTTGTTTTCGCTCTCTGGATGAAGATGGCAATACCCCACTACATATTGCTGCCAGCTGTGGTAATCTACCAGCTGTGGAGGCATTTTTGGAATGGCAGGACAGGAATCAGCAAGATGAAAGACTTGACTTGGTCCAAAATGCTGAGGGTAAAACACCTGCTCATGTTGCAGCTGAACGCAACCATTCCAAGTAAGCCCTGTAATGAAGAATTGGCATGGTAACAAGACTTAGTGACAATATGAAGTGTAATTTTCCTTTCATTACAGCATTTTGAAGGCTTTGCTTGGTCATGAGAAGGATGTTTCAGTGATTAAAGATAAACATGGAAAAACAATTCTGCACCTTGCATGTCAACATGGACATTTGGATGTTGTGCGTGCAATTGATTCTCTACTTGACTCTGACAAACTTTCAAGTGTCTATAAACTCTGTGACAATGAGGGCAATACCCTACTTCATCTAGCATGTCGGCATCAAAGGAAGAATGTTGTCCAACATCTGATTTATGAGAGGGGAGCAAACGTTGATGCCAGAAAGAATTCTGAGGATGGGGAAGCTCCCATTCACATTGCTGCACAATCTCAGTCCAAGGAAATCGTTGATATTCTGTTGAACAAGGGTGCAGATATTGAAGCCAAAGATGCTAATGGCTGTACTCCACTTCACCATGCTGCTAGATGCAATCAGAAGGCTATGGTTGAGTACTTAAAGAGGTAACCATTTCCTAGAAATAATTTCTCAGTTGGTCTGATTCATATGCTCATACCCCCATACTTTAGACATGGAGCGAATCTCAATGCTGAGAATGTGATACACATTACTCCACTGATTATAGCCGCACAGTATGAGTGCACCGATACCCTCCAATGCTTAATGGGCCTTGTGGAGCAACCAGCCCGATCAGATTCTGCTTTCAAAGTGCTGGAATTAGAAGTAGATCATGGCCAAATTCTGAAGGTAAGTAAGCTGTAACAAATAGTAAGTCACTGTGTGTAGACTGGGCTGTTTAGTACTGTTGGTTTACATGATCACAAAAAGGTGATATGGAAATTCTAAATTAGCAGCATAAGCCAGACCGAACCACTCCACCATGAATCAAATGATTCCAATAATGGATGACTATAGACCATAATTATTATAATCATCCAAAATTGGATGATTATTGCAGACCGTGCTAGAATCATCCAAATTTGGCTTCTTGTTCTTTATAGGGAAGCAATATGTATCCAATTTTGGATGTTTCGCACCATCCATTATTGGATGATATATTGAACTTTAAGCAAACGTCCAATTTTGGATACATAAACATGCCACAATATACTAAACCTTATAATAGTCAATAGCTCTTCTAGTGTCTTCTAGGTCTCCTCAGGGCTAGCAGTGTTGGTGCCCCACTCAGTGGATCATACCCTCATGCTTACCACATGTGCGCAGCAAGTGAGTGCATTCAGCTGACATGCATTCACAGATGAGTTGTGAGGACGAAGATGCGGGTCGAAAATACTCCTCCAGTCATCTAACGTTGACACCTGGGAGCTTTACCTGTTAACATGGCATCTGCTGTGGTTTTGAAGTTATGCAGTCCCATGGATCACCCAGACATCCCTTTGACAGCTTTAAACTGCAAGCCCAGACAGTTCAGAGACACAAAGTTTCTAGTAGACAGGTTTCACTGGTGAGGACACATAGGATGCTACTCGCTGGCTCGCTACACCTCCCTAGACATTGTCAGTATCAACTTCAAGTGGTATACCTTGGATCTGGGTATGAGACTACTTCTAATTGAACTGCTGTGAAACATGTTCACCACAACATACATTATTATTTCCTTCACATATCTCATGTAACGCAGAAAGATTACTATTGATCCGTGGAAGCTTCCTAGCAGTTGTGATGTGAGGTAGCTAAGTATGACTCCGGTTCTAGTCATCCAAATATCGACCTGCTCCCATGATGGTAGCTTGTAGTTACTTACAGTGGATAGCCTTTGAGTTTTGGAGATAGTAGTGTTTTGTCTGCTCGTTGTCGTGTGCTATGACCCTGAAAACCATGATGTCACTGCTTTGAATGTTTAGTGGTTAATATAATGTATAAGAGTTCTTCAATCAAGTACTGTACTTTAATACTGTACATTTTGTACCATACTTTTTCTGTGCCCTGAGTAATGAACACACGCTTGTTTTATCTAGTTTATGCTGAAAGATAAAGTGTGTGGACAAATACTTCGTCAGGCTAGAGATGACAAACAGAACACCCTACTTCATGTGGCTGCTGTCCGTGGAAATCGTAAAGCTGTTGAGACTCTAATTATGGATCAACACATTCTTGCAGAAGCCAGGAATGTTGATTCTAAAACAGCTGTGCATTTAGCTGCTCTAAAGGGACATGCTAGGTAAGTGGAAGCGGTACCCAATGTATTTTGGTTGGTGTGTGGTATTTATGTTCATTACGGTTATTTAGTGTTGTGAAAGAGATGATCACTCGTGAGCCTTCTCTGGCAAAGGAGAGAGATGAGAAAGGAATGACTCCACTACATTGCGCTTGTCAACAAGGGGATCTTGAAGTTGTGAAAGTTCATGAATCACTGCTACATGACAAGGAAGTCTTGCAAGCTAAAGACAGTGACCGTAACACTCCCTTGCATCTCAGTTGTAGAAGTTGCAGTATCCAAATCACAAACTACCTCGTTTCTAAAGGAGCAAATTTGAATGCTAGAAACCAAATGAAACGGACACCACTGCACATTGCCACACAATGTGGATATATCATGGTTGCTGAAATCTTGGTAAAGAAGGGAGCTGAAGTTAACTGCCAAGATGAGAGACGGTGCACTCCTCTTCACTATGCTGCAGCAGGAAACTCCACTGATTTAATTCATTTATTGTACAATGGGTGAGTTGCCTTGCTTTGTAGAGTAACCTTCAGTGGCCATGCAGACGCAAGTTGTATATTTCAGTCATCTCAATTTTTGCATCATTAGTGTGAGTTCCTTTTCATTCCTCAGAGGTGCAACACTTTCTGCAGAAAATTCTGATTCCCTTACACCTGTTCTAACAGCAGTGGATCATAAGCAAATGGAAGCTTTCCACTACCTCACGGAGTACACAGATATGACAAGTGTTACTGAAAATCCTGCTTTCAAAGTTTTATCTATACGAAACTACGAAATTCTGGAGGTAAGGCCGAGTTTTGATGGTGCACTTTGTAGCTAATTACTAAAAACTCACATTGTATTTGTACCATTTTCTAACACTCACACCAACATAATGCAGTTCCTTGTCAATGACAGTGAATGGGGTTCGAAGCTCCTGCAAGCTACTGACATGTCCCATAATACACTACTGCATGATGCAAGTAAACGTGGAGATCTCCAGTCTGTGGAAATTCTCCTCCGACATAATTGTGCAGCCCGAGCTGAGAATGAGGATGGGAAACTTTCTATTCATTTGGCTGCTGAGCATGGATATGACACGTGAGTTGCCATTGTATGGACATCAAAGTGTATGCCATGCATGTATTCGCTTGTTTAATTTCCAGGATTGTAGAGGAATTCATTCGCTATGACCCAAAACTCGTGATGGCCTGTGATAACAAGAAATTGACATCGCTACACATTGCAAGCCAATGTGGCCACCTGCAAGTGGCTCGTGTTATTTTCAATGGCTCAGAAGAATTTGAGGTTCTCAAAGCTGCTGATGAGAATGGTAACACTCCCCTACATCTTGCATGTGAGTCCGGGAAGAAAGAGATTGTGGATTTTCTGATTGCCAGTGGTGCCAATATTACTGCTGTGAACAACAGAGAAGAGATTCCTCTACATGTTGCATCTCAGCAAAAGTCAGTTGAGATTGTTCAGCTACTTTTAGATAGTGGAGACCACAAAATGATTGAACAGATGGACAACCTTGGATACACATCACTTCATCATGCTGCAAAGAATAACCAGACCAATCAGATTAATTTTCTTCTTCAGCGGTGAGTTCAATGTTTCTGGGAGTGGATGTGTCTTGTATGTGCTGTATTAATCATCATACAAAAACACAGCTATTAATGGGATCTTGGCGCTACCATTAATGTTGATTGCATTGTGCACTCTATATTTGGTTTGTTACTGTGATTTACACGCCATGAAAGCATTAATCTTACCTCAAAAATATCTACCTAAATTACACACTTGCACCAACTGCTGTTGAGTATGTAGAGGAGAGACTGTACCTGTTATGCATCTATGTAGCCTCGTTCCGAGGTCATTCCACCACCGCTTGGGAATGTGCATGGCAACGAGGCTGTTATGCACCATTGTACACTATATATCTTATCTCTCCCTGCAGGGGTGCAGATGTCTATGCGGAAGATAAAATGTTGTGCACTCCAGTTCTGATTGCTGCAGCATTCAATAGAGTGGATGCCTTTCGCTGCCTTTTGAGCTTTATTGACCTTGAAAATGCTGAAAAGAACCCAATATTCAAAGCTTTACATGTCAAAATGTATCGAGCAGAAATTTGGAATGTAAGTGTCCCAACTTATACGTACATACATTTGCTACATGCTCATTCAAAATATAATGTTTCTTTGTATCTATTTCAACAGTTTCTAATCACGGACACTGAGTATGGGAATAGTCTATGCAAATCCACTGACATGCACAAGAACGGTGTGTTTCATGTCACTGCAAGGGAGAATGATCTAGCAGCCATGGCAGTCCTGATGAAACACGGAGTAAAATGTAATGTCAAAAATATGGACGGAAAAACCCCAATGCACTTGGCTGCAGAAGAGGGCCATCATGAGTGAGTAACTGCCTGCATGTACTGACTTACCGGTTAAATATCTTGCCTTCTACAATAATTATTATGAATCTCTTTTCCAGTTCGGTGCAGAAATTGATGATATACGACTCCAGCCTAGTAACAGCCAAAGATCACCTAGCAATGACTCCACTTCATCTTGCATGCCTAAATGGACGCATAGAAGTAGTTCGAGTTCTGAGGTCTAAAGGATTACATGAGAAGCAAAATGCTGAAGGCAACACACCTTTACATCTTGCCTGTACTGGAGGCAATATTGATATAGTGGAGCTGCTGATTTATGACAAAGCAGACAAGACAGCAACAAACAAACAGAATGAAACACCTCTGCACATTGCTGCTGACTGTGGACATGTGCCCATTGCCCGGTTCCTACTAAACCTGAAGGTCCCAACTGAATGTCAGACTCTGGAGGGTCATACTCCACTCCACTACGCAGCAATGAAGAATAATACTGATATTATTATGCTACTAGTTGAAAAGTAAGTTCTGACTGTTTTGAATAGTTAAGATGCATAGTTGCGAAGAGGTTTCATAGCATGCACTCCAGTAACTTGTGCGTACTATGTACGTGCACACCACACACATACAAAAACAAAACATGAACATCCAACACACACACACCACACACCCACCCACACACACACACACACACACAGTGGTGCAGACCTCTATGCCATGGACAACAACCTCTGCACACCTACTCATAGTGCAGCTATGGACCAGTGTGTAGATGCTTACCATTGTTTGATGAAGCAGATTCCGGAGAATGTGCATGCTTCTGTTATTTTCACAGCTTTGGAAGTGAAGCGCAATAGACCAATTCTATTAAAGGTGTGCATATAGAAGCTGTAATACCACATTCAATTGCTAAGTTCCATCGTAATTTCTTTTCAGTTTCTGCTTGATGATTGCAAGCATGGTGAAACGCTTTGCCACGCTACTA
>OZ007517.1:3840206-3852706 GCA_963931865.1 Axinella damicornis | reverse complement strand
TATTTTTATGGAGGGGGTACAGCATACCAAGCTACCTCAACTAAAACATGCTACTGACTACCATTTCTGTTCCCCTTGCAGGTAAAGGTGAAGGAATTTTGGCTGAAGGTGATCTACCAAACCTTCTGGATCTCCTCAGGACTGCTTTTCCTCACTGGAGAAATGTTGGGGTGTACCTGAGCTTTCAAAGCAGTGAGCTGGATGTCATTGAGAGACATCCGCTGCGTATTCCTGAGGGCTGTTCTGGCTATTTCAGAGAGATGCTGTGTCAGTGGCTGAAATGGGCACCAAACCACTCTCCACCTACCATCCTTAATCTAGCCTCTGCCTTGAAGAGAGCTGGGGAGGAAGCCACTGCCTTTCATCTGGAAGTAGTTTTCGGCATAAATGGTTTGTTACAAAGAGTTTGGGGTTTGTAGATAACCTTTGGTCTGTTCCTCCCATTTTACCTGCATTTATGCATTTATTATTGTACTACCTTCTGGAGGGGGTAGACAACTTATTAAGATGTCCTACCTGCATGTTTATTTTCTACTTATGAGTGTAACGTCATCCACGTGCCTTGTAACTGATGCTCATTGTGCAGTGACTTTTGGTGCTAAAATAGAAGTCATAGTAAGCTATTACTAGTGGAACGTAGGACATTGTGGGGCGAGCCTGAGCAAGTACATGCAGGTGCTGAATGTGCATTATGGAGTAGTTGCATGTGCATGTCATCAGAATGGGAAAGCATAGCACAACTTAAGGACACAGATCACACCAGAAGGTATGACACTAAAAATACACTCATGCATGCACTTCACAGCGTTGAAGCAGTCTGGCAGGTAGGTCCAGGAGTGGTCTCTGTCTTTGTTGTTGACACCGAAGATGACTTCCTCGTTCTCTGCTAATGCCAGATCTGTGTCATGACTGGCCAGTGTGTTTTGAGTGCAGGCCAGTCAACTTTCCATCCTCTGGCGATAGCTGAAGCAGTCTAACAGGCTCATCACACAGTGACGCTATTCATGCTTCACACTATCATGTTGCTGATGCGCTCTGCACGCAGGACATGCGATATCTTGAAGCGCTCTCCCCAACTTCATGAAATGCTTTAGCCACTCACCGCCCCGCTATAGTCTCCATCCTTGCAAGGCCTTGTTGAGGTAGATTGTTCATAGTTCGCCAGGCGTTTCCCTATCCTTTACGCTCGCTGTAGCGTTCTCTTCGACGTTGAAGGCGTTTTTGTCTTCTGTCTTCGGCACTATCCATGCCCGTGAACGCTTTCTTTTATCGATATCGTTGTACACAGTTACACACGGCATTTGCTCAATAAATTTCAATTTATCGCAGTCAGTTCGAGTAATTTGAATGCAACACATATATACGGAAAGCTGACCACCGTATATATATATATATATAGAAATTTTATCACACACAACGCTACTGTGGGGCTCGCTCAGGCTCGCCCCAATGATACCAGTTTGCAGTGCATTATGGGGGGTTAATGCATGAGGGAAATCTAGCTAATGATCGAGGGCATATTAATGCACAAGCCAAAGTCGAGTCCATTATCCGCCCGAGACCGTTAACTAGATTGCCCGAGTGCAAACTGGTATCTAAACTACTCAGTGCTATACTCTCTGACCCGAAACAGCCGTTGGTCTTTGAAAAGTGTGTATAATGCACAAGAAAGTGTGCAGTAAGCGATTTGTCATGTGATCGATTCTGAGGCGTCCGATTCGTTGAGGGTCACATGAGTAGCACTAAGAACATTAATTTTAATGCGCCTATGATGACAAGTATAATTATAACAGCACTTACTCCCAGCATTTACTGATTATAATAGCTACTATTGATATCTCACAAACTGCAGTGAAGGACCGCTGTGCCAAAGCTAACACACTACAAAAATGGATGCAGGAGGAGGTTGCAACCCTCGGGGAGAACAACACAGCAGTGCAGACGGAACTAAAGGCAAAGCAGGAGGAGGTTGCAACCCTCAGAGAAGCCAACACAGCAATACAGATGAAATTGCAGGCTAAGCAGGAGGAGGTAGAACACCTACAGCAGCAACTCCGAGACCAGGATAACACCTTTTGTAGGTGTTGTTGTATGTGTGTACTTGTCATAATGATTTTTGTATTCATGGGTACTTCTGTACAACAATTATTGTATGGTGTACTGTAGCTGTTCAGTATAATTATGTTGTATTATCTGTTGTGTATGGTGTAGCTGTTCAGTGTATAGTATATCTGTTGTGTATGGCATTGGTGCATGTATACTTGCTGTCATAGTGATGAATGTTGCACATGCTCAGTTGTGCTGTGTCTCAGTTGTACTCTGTCACCATTGGGTTCCATGCATGAGAAAAAGCTAGTGCTGCTTTAAGTTTGCCTTCTTTGTAATCCGTATTCACTCAGTGCATTCCACTTCACTTTCACACGTTCTAACTTTTATATGTTCTTGCATTCGCGTGCTTTGGTTATTGTCTGTATTAGTATAGCAGCTATTGCCAATTTATTCCATAAAAATTGAGCACATCTCAGTTTCTAGGAATCATAATGTGATACCTGTGATGAAAAGGGTCATCTGGCTTTAGAGTGTGTCTAACATATAGTTCTCAAGGTCAAATTATTGTCATTAAAGGTTAATTCCTCCCAGAGAGAGGGCCAGATCAGATGGCCTATACCATGCAGGCTACCCTAGCCTGGCAGGCCCATAACAATGGAGATATAAACACGGAAGCATGCAGCCAGCCGTATCTCTAACCTCCAATATTGGATGTTAGAGATACGGCTGTGCAGGAAGCATATTGTGCACACCTTGCCAAATCCACACTGACCATGTGTATATCACAGTGACCAGGCAATTTCAGTACCACATGCAGTTCAATTGAATTCAGGGGGCTGAGAACCAGAGTGGTCTAACCCAAAATCAAGTACTGGAAATTGCATGAATTGCACAAAAATGGAGTAAAAAAATATGCTATGGGTATGACTGAAATTTTCAAATTCTTGAAATTTCAGCAGCTCCTGAAACACATTTTACCAGTATTCTCAAGTTTAGGGGGGCTAGTTCAATGTTTGTGGGTTAGACCACTATGGTTCTGAGCTGGCAACAACAATTACAATAACTTTCTGAGCCATGCTGTTTGTTTGTCAAAGGAATCACCGGTATAATTATTAGTCTTCACATGCAATTTTCAAATCACTGGTGGTGGTAGCTACTGGTGGGTTCAGCATCTCTCCTTGTTTCTCTGTGAAATCTGTCATCAGACAATCTCAGTGAACCATAGCTATACCAACAATTGTGTAGCACCATCAAATGCGATAAGATGTTGGTATTGTCAAATTTCATAGATGGATGCCATCAGTGATACTAGGTATAGCAAATATGCTTAGCTGTGGTTTAGTTTGCATTATATACTAACAGTGAGGCTGCAGTCATGTTAACTACAGCAAAAGAGCTAAGTAAAAGGATTTTTGAGACTTAACAATTCTGTTCAGTTCAATTTGCTTAGGCATGCTGCATCTCCAATGCAGAAGTTTTCATACAGGTCCTGGGCCTTTCAGTCTATCACAGGTGTCACTCGTGTTCCAATAGGAGAACTTTGATGGTTGACAATATCATTACAATCTCTCGATATCCTGAATCCTGTGTCACTGCATGTTCCTCCACACTCCAACGTTAACTCTGATCATCTGGAACTCTGAGTATTAAAGCAAGCCAACAATCTTACCGGTACCTTGCGTTAGATTGAAAATTCAAGAATCGAATATCTTGTGTTAATTAGACTAGAGTAAAACGGAGTTCAGTCAGTGGAGTTGTAGTGACTTGATTGGGTTTTTTGAAGAAGTAGCTAGCTCAAGGTTTCACAAGCAGTTTGAGTAGCGTTATAATATCAGCAGGTTTTCTAGTGAAAGAGTGAACTTCAAGAACTTTTCCTGGAAATGCAGGCAGACCTTAATTCCCCAATTGCAAGATATTCTATCTCATGCCTCAGGAAGAACCACAAGCAGTTTCACAGTTATACATGCAGCTTGAGTTGCCAATTGCAAACTCCTTGTGTGGAATTAGAAATTACTTAGCTTGGACTACACAGAAAATTCCTATAGAATTGCAATTTTTTTGCTCTAGATTGGATCTTGCGTAGCATCAGAATTATGGAAGCAGTCACTATAATAACACTGCACTTCTATTATATGATGGGACTCTTCATGCAGCAGCTACTTTATGTGATTTTGAACCTCCTATAACCTCCTGTCTCATGATTATCTGCAACCAAGGGAATCACTTTTTTGTTGTTGCGGTGATTGTATACTTCACTGTTATGTTTGATCATCCCTCTTGTTTCCTTACTTTTTGCCGTTCTGTTATCCCTACATCCTGCTACATTTGTAATGTTTTTTATTACTTGTAATTATTTATTATTCTAGCTAGTTTAGCTACTGTGGTAGCATTAGATTGACACAATTGGTACCTCTAATAGAGCAGGCTTTGTCACAATTGAAAGAATTGCATGGGACAGATAAGTGCACTGTTTACTCATTCCCTGCTTGGATGGTTTGTTAATCTGCTATCCTCTTCACTTCCCATTAGCAACTGTGATCACCCCAGGCTATATCCGCTTTTAGAGGCAGTTGCTCAAGACTAGTGCTAGGTAGATCTTCAACATCATGTCCAACACTTCCAGAGCACATAAAAACATTCTCACATTGTAACTTACTCTCCCTTGCACCAATTTTACTGCTATGTCTTCCTAACACTTTATTTCTACTGTCAGTACTTGCTAAACAGAAATCCGTGCTCACAAGCATCACCTACTTGACCAGCACATTTTGAAAGCTTGGCTATAAGGACTTCAGGATCAAACCTGCGGCAAATCTGTTTAGGCCTTCAATGTATTACACCAATTTAGAAGCCGTTCCAATGCTAAAACGCTTGCAGACGGCAAATCTGTTTATAGGCCTTCAATGACCCCATATTTTCGCAAATCTGTTTAGGTCTTCAATGTATTACTCCAATTTAGAAGCCGTTCCAATGCTAAAACGCTTGCAGACCCCATATTTTCGTACTCCAGAATTAATATTAATGGTCATAAAACCTGCATGGAGTCTGGAGAATGTTCTGAATATGAACGCATTCGATCAGTGAATCAAAAAGTGTGAATTAATGTCACAATATAATATTAGGTGATTGCATGCAACCTCCAAAACTATACCCAACATATACCAGACACTTAGCTACTAGCTACCAGGCTCTACTACAATACCTTGCATAAGACGGTGTAGCCAAGCACAGACTATCTTTGGACCAATATCTTCAGTTTGCATGAGGAGACTAGCTACTCTATTCATGACATTCTTCCCATGGCCAATAGTATACTGTTGCTATATGCAATGGGTGATAGGCTACATGTACTATGTTTATAGGCTTGTACTTCTAGTGTAGACTGGCTTGCATATTATTTTTAGCTAACTGCAATGTGCATGAATTAGGGATAACACATTGCACTAATTACGAGTATAGTAACGTGTATAGATTGCATGCCACAATGCAAGGTATGAGAGTAATCGTACACTGATCCCTACAGCATGCCACTTCCAAGAAGCCCTGGACTGTGCACGTGGTAAGTTCTGATAGAAGTCATGGTTCATAACTGAACATGCTAACAGCTACACATCCTTAGTTTCGATTCCCGGGGATCCCATAAATACAACGTAACCGTGGAGACGGTGTGTTGAGTTCTTGGGGCCAGTTCCTCTATTGATGATTGCTTTAATATTCCCCGACGTGTGGATGTTGTCGAATAGACTTGTGTGCAGATTTTGCGATCACAAGTGACAAAATGCTAATACTATTGTGGCATTATTTGGGGACCAACCATCAGCATCATAAAATCATGGGTCTCTGACTCAAATATACAAGGAGAGCTACATGTGGCATTCATAGTGCATGAGTATAGCTACTAATCTGAAGTAGAATCCAGTGGTAGCCTTACAACATGAAGTTAATAATGCTAATACACAGCGATAACTGTCATTTCACAAGAAATCTTCATCACACATCACTGTGACATCACTGGGACACCACTGTGACATCACTGGGACACCCTGCAGACAAGAGCGATTCATATCAGCACTATATAGCCATATCTTGCATGCATGCTAGCTGTCGTGTTTTGGTTACATTTGTTTCCTGTCCTAAGATTCTTTTCTATGATATATTCTTTTTCATGCCTCATGCACTTTACCAGATGAATAGAGTTCTGTATGCAAAATAGGTCTAATGGTTGTCCTCGAAATCCCAGTCTCGTATCTCATTCCTAGCACAAGATACCTATGTACATAGCATAGTGCATAGCTCAAACATTTGGTCCTGCCCATGCATGTATCCGTTGTCTGAGGAAAGTCAGCCATGTCCAAATTCGTCATCAAAGGCTTGGAGCCATTGTTCAGTCATTGTTTGTGTCGTTATGCTACCCTAACCCTAACCCTGACCCATTGTCCTTTCATTATGGCTCCCCTAAACCCAACCTCCTTGATGGCAGACTTGGACACTAGTGAGGAAAGTCACATTATATCTAAGTATGCGAATGAGATATGAAGCTGGGGATTGCACCATTATCATCAGCACGAAAAGAGCTTTCAAATGATGTCCTAAAAATGGTTTTTACTGTTGGTCACACTTTTGACGAAAATTGCACTCGACCAAAGGCTATAATCCATGGTTTTTTTCATGATTTTGGGTCAAAATGTAACATACAGCAAAACTGACATCATTTGAATGCTCCACTCATGCTGATCACAATGGTGCAAATCCCAGTCTTGTATCTCATTCCTAGCCCAAGATTAATGATTGCGAGACTAATAGCTCGGTGTCTCACAAGTGTTGCCTATCAGCGACATCACTGACCTTCAAGTTGGTTGGTTTCCAGTTTGTCAATCCTCTGCCGTAGCTCCTCGATGTGATCCTTGACCAGGTGGCACTTGTCTCGGAAGCTCTGTTCAATGCCTGCAAAATACTAGACAGTAAATCAATCTCATGAGTTCCCAAGAAATACACGCACAGAGAGAATTACAGCTATTGCTCAGATTGCATGTAGAGAACTCTGGGATGGTGAGGCAGAAAGGATAATCTCACTAACCACACCTAAACAGTTCCTATGGAAGTCTCAAAAATGGGTAACTGCATTGCTTTTCATAGGCACCGCAATGATCTTGGCTTCCTTCAGGAATCCAACTCCGTGGCTTCCTAACCTAACATGTGGCAGCCGTGAATACAACAATCCATTGTATACCGTGAACAAGATGGCAGTACAAAGCGTTGGTTCAAAGCATGGGGCAGACACCATAACCAAAGGGCCCGAATAACAAGGAACAAATAACTGTTTTGTCAAGTGTTATTTACCCCTAACACTTATTAAATCGCTCCGCTATCACTGTCGACTTCAGCTTTGTCATGGCCACCCCTAGCTCATCATAAGTCTTGGTAGCCGGTTTGACAGGTGCCGATAAATTGCTCGGCAGTGGGTAGGCCTGAGGGCCCACCCTGGAAAAAAAAAAAAAAAACAGCCGCCTTCCTATTGCATTGGTTTCCACTTGAATATCTTGACAAACAACTTGACCTGCACACTCAATCAGAGGACCCAAGTAGAAATGGAGAGCGTGTTTGAGTTCATGACAGCACTTCGTGGGATGGCGGCGGACAAATGTGGATTTCGTGGCCACTTGGAAGAAGCTCTGAAGGATCGGCTAGTTTGCGGACTTCGGAGCAAAGCGAAACTATTGGCTGAAAGTTACCTTACCTTGCAGAAGGCCTATGAAATGGCACATGCCACGGAAGCAGCAGCTCTACAAGCAGGAGAACTACAGGCCACCAAAAGGGACCTCTGGTGAGGTTCAGTTCTGAGGGAGGCACATGCAACCTAAAATCAGTCATCCAAAATCTCCGGCCCCACCTGCCATTGCTGTAGCAAATCAGGACAGGTGTAGCTACAGAAGACAAAGATGTAGAGAGGCTGTGGCATAGATGTGTACAGCCCAAAGAGTGGACCAGGTGGATGAAGTAGAGTCATCACCAGTCGTCGCCGATTATTTCGCGTAGCAATACTTTTGCGGTCTAGACACTAAACGTGATACACAAATATTTCGCGGAGGGAAATTTTCGCTGATTACATAAAAAAAATTCCGCTCACAACGTGTGATTCCGCCGATGGAGGACGAGTTAGCAATCGAGCTGTGTATGCGTGGCTACCACGTCTACAACGAAGCAACTGCCGGGGAAGAGCTACTGTGTGAGGAACAGTAACTGTTATGCCTAGCGCGCTAGCGCCTAACTGTGGAAAAATATTCCGCACGTTTAATATTCGCGGTCTTACTTTATCCGCGAATACCGCGAAAATTTCCCCACTGCGAAATTAACTGCAACTACGGTATGGGTCCAGGAAACAGCTGCTGGTTTGCCTTCTGTTGAAGCACTAAAATAGGCATATCAAAACCTCATATAGATGGCTGTCCTAGCTTCCTTGTAACATTTCCGCCAACTTGGCAGCAGTAAGCCAGAGGTTAAGTGAGCGCCCACAAGAACACCACCCAGGGACTTGTCTAGACTGTGACCTCAGTGAATGTGGGTGTGGCACACCACACACAGAGAATCCTACAAGTGGCTACAGTTATTGATACGTAGACCTTTGAACTCAACATGTGCAACACACTGTCCTAGACACTGGGTGTAGGGTCTATTGGTGGGCAAGCCTTATCCCTTGTCAATCTAGCAGTCGTCAGGTTCCCTTGTTCAATAGGTCAATGTTGCTTGCATGTATATGCCTCCGTGTACTCCTCATCATTTACTAGCCTCGTACCCAGGCCCTCACGCGGAACACGGAAGAGGGCCTGGTGACACATGGCAAAATTCCCGGATGTGCACAGTCAGCATAACTGTGTAAGTGATTACATTCCTTACTTGGATGCATTCAAAATCACGCGGAAGGTAGCTGTTGGTGATGGCTAAGTAGCAAGTCCTTGCCAAGGATCAACCAGAGGTGAGTCTTGAAGGCTAGAACAGCGGTTTTATCAAACGGTTACACTTTTCACGGGGCAAAGAATGTAATTACTATGCAATAATTGGCAATGGACGAACGTGATTCGCCTACCCGAAATCAAGACTGCTGAGCTCAGCACATACGGGAACTTTGCCAAGTGACACCAGGCCCACTTCCGCGTTTCGCGTGTGGGCCTGGGAACGAGGCTAATCATTTACTACCCTCATTGTGTGATGAATTGAAGATGCATACACATACCCATACCAAATATGGTGGGAGTCACAATGATTGCATTCCTCCTTAACCACTACTACTACTACATTGTGGAATCTGTGGATACATAAACAAACACTAGCTCAGATTTCCAGCTTGGCTAGGTACACAGAGGTACATGGAGCCTACAAGATTTTAAATGAGTTAGTCTCCCACAAATACACAGCTGCAATGCTGCCTATAATAGGGCATACTTAATGTACTATGGGGGTGAGGAGCAAAGTGGTAGCATTATAGCTCCAGCCAGGCTACACCCTCCTTATCCAGGGGGTGGGGCCTGCATTAAATTCTGGTCAGCTCATAAGAGAGCTGCATGATTAATCTCCAGCCCAGCATATGCTGACCCTCGGACTATGTCTACGGGCTGAGCATGCCTGCAATTCAGTTATAACGTATACTATCCCCTTCCCTATGCAGGGACGAAGAAGAAAGGAAGACAGCTGTGTGGGAAATGTCTGTACACGTACCTTCCTGGTTTGTTCCATGTTTTTCTCTTCCCGTCTGCCCAGTGCAGGGAGTTGAGGATGCTCATTCCCAGTCGTCGGTCCTGACTCTTGTCCGACACCAGCTGGGAGATTGGAGGAGGAAAGGGTGAAACAAGATGGACACTTTGGTTTTCATTCAAACTGCACACTGCTGCCTTGTCACACAAACCACCCCACCAGCTCACAGTAAATGTGGAACATGTCTATAGTGGTCACCGTGGCAGCCAACTCTCTATTACGGTCACTACTGCTGGTCCCAGTTGCACTAAATGACCTGCTTAATAATTATCTCTTTAGGGCCCAAATTTCTTTCTCTAGGTCATTTTCAGTCTATAGAACACTTAAACATGCCCTAATTTCTGTTCCCTGGCGTTGCTGGCCTCGAAACTGCTAACACAGGTAATTTCAGCTACACTAAGCATATACATGACTTAACCACACCCACCAACTAACGAACTTGCAATCAAGCCTCCTGAGAAGTGGCCAACCTGCCGTAGCTATAAAATGGACCATGAACACTGAAAATGGAGGGCCTACAATACAAGGCAAGACAGCTACTTTCTAAGTCCATTATGCCAAAAATGGCAGAAATGGCCCTCCCAGTGCCGACCAAGACCTTTCTACTGCAGAGCCCACCCACCTCCCCCTGTCCCGCCCTTTCTGCTGTGGCAGAACCTATCTCCCAAGGACATTGCCGGAAGTCACATGATGAAGCTGAAAGTATTATGACGACATTTGGCGCTATGGGCCCTAAAGGGCTAAAGCAGCCATAAATTATCACTTGTATACTCTTCCGGTGGTTACAAATTCTGAGTCCGGCACACATTTACAGCGGAACCTGCATGTCTATTGTGGTCCCCCATGGGACCAGTATTTTTGGCTTCCTCATTGGGCAACTGTTAGAGGTCACGGGCCCAAAATATATCACCCATTGATGCTGAAATCACACAAGGCTAGTCAAAAAAAACCCTGCAAGACATTCAGATGCACAAAGCGGCATCAGTATGTAGCATCACTACAAATAATGTGTTTCAGGTGTGTGGTGGTGCACGGTAGCCTTGTTCCCAGGCCCACTTCCGCGTTCCGCGTGTGGGCCTGGGAACGAGGCTAGTGCACTGGTAGGGTGAGAGTCTCTAGTGGGACTTAGCTCAGGCTCAGTCCTGGATTCGAATCCCACCAACCCCTTGTTTTCTGTTGAAGGGTGGTGTGCTTTAAATAGCATCTCAGCAGCTGGAAAATCGTAACTAATAATCGTAACTATTACATGCAATAATGCAATACTCACTGCTTGAATGGTGCAAGTGCAGTGCCCGTCAAACGTTACAGCCGTCTACAGTTTGAACTCACAAAAATTGCCAGGCCATTTCTCATATGGTATGGGAACGAGACTGACAGAAAGTGTCCTACACACCAATTGTTGTATTCCTAGACACGCAGCTATGTACTTGCACATGTGAACAAACCCACCTGTCCTAGTTTCTGTTTGAGTCTCTTGTACTCCTTCTCCTCTTCCTGCTCTCATGGCTGAACTGAGTCTCCTTGTACTGCAAGCTCAGCTTCAGGCGACGCACCTGATATGGGCAACAGCAGCTTACAGACATACACTAACAGCAGGTTTTGGGGGGAGGGGGAGAGAGGCATTCGCCCCCTTGAAAAATACCCAAGAGCATTATGAACATATGCAAGGTAATTCATGCCTCCCCCCCCCCTTACTTTGCAATTTTGTCCCATTCAATCTTCCCATTTCTCTATCCTATGTATCAGCACATGGAGGAAGCTCGAGTTGAGGATTAAACACAGCAGCCACACCCCAGATCCCTTGGTGTAGGTAAACTACAGAATGCTGAACCACCAAATACAAGCTAGCGTCCCTACACTTCACAAAAGTAACTCTACTGGCATCGAAAATACTGGTACAGGTATATAACTTTATGGACAAATCCCATGTACACGGACCTTGCCTTGAGCTCATCGATACTCTTGGTACTGTGTCTGTGCAGCTGCAGTAGTCTGTACACAGTGTTCACCAGCTGACCGTGTCGGGCTGCGTGCTCTTACCCACGAGGACAGACGGAAGACCAATGGTCTGCAACTCCTGGAGATGTGAAACATACATATAATGTGGCATACTGTTATTTTTTGCACTTGACTGCATCACAAAAAGGCTCTTGACTGTTTAACTGCGCTGTATTTTCAGCCATTGACCATTTGACCGCGCGCACATTTTGCCCTTGACCCGATAATATACAGAAGAATAAGAATGCGTAGCAACTCCAACCCTTCTTTAGTAAACAGGGACAAAATGCGCCGATAAGCCCGGTAGCAGCTGTGACTACCGTGAATATGCATGGGAGTGTCACCCCCGGCCCCTGGTGATGACGTCAGCTGCAAATTGCATTATGGGTCTACAGGACAGACTAAATGTGGTACACTGTTACTCCAGAACAGATGTGTAGTTGTAAATGTGTGCTAAAAAAATACCTCTAGGCACCCAATATTTAATGTGAAACCCTCAGAGCTATATATTCCCCAAATGATGAAACTTGAGCCAACCTGATGCAAACAACCTTCGACGTTGGAAACGCCTGGTGTGCAAAATTCATTCTCAAGCAAACCATCGTCTTCACTCTGGTCGGATACAGTTAAGGGGGAATCCGCCATGACAAGACACGTGCTAAAAACAGGATCGAATTGACGCACGCCATACTATGCGGCCAATG